>BGPR01004389.1:91947-107151 GCA_013235015.1 Araneus ventricosus | reverse complement strand
GGGGCTTCTCTTGTTTGTTTCGGAGATTTACTGTGCAGAAATCAGAACAAACCACACAAAAATTCCGGCAAAAGAGTTGTTTGTTAGTGGAGAAGGAAGATTGCTACATTACGTTTTTTGTAAGTAAATTCTATTGGTTATTTCGCATTTTAACATGTATTATATTTTACAGAAGCGTCAAGAAGTTAAAAATGAAACACATGAGCCGTTACACTATAATATTTTGTTAAAGAAAGCCATAAAGGGGATGGGGATGCTTATATTCTTTTATTTCCTGATAAAAAGGTTTATTTTAAAATAAAAATTAGCCTTTCAAATCACATCGGAACGTAATTTCCAACTGTCCTTTTGAAAAGTGGATTTTGGGAATTGTGACTTATTGGTGTGTATTTGGGGAAGGGGACTGAAATCAGATGATGCTTCTCTTGTTTGTTTCGGAGATTTGCTGTGCGGAAATCAGAAGAGACCACAAAAAATCCCAGCAAAAGAGTTGTTTGTTAGTGGAGAAGGAAGATAGCTACATTAGGCATTTAAGCATGTATTATGTTTTACAGAAGCGGCAAGAAGTTAAAAATTAAACACATAAGCTTTCACACTATAATATTTTGTTCAAGAAAGCCATAAAGGGGATGGGGATGCTTATATTCTTTTATTTCCTGATATAAGGTTTGTTTTAAAATAAAAATTAGCTTTTCAAATTACATCTGAAAGAAATTTCTAATTGTCCTTCTCAAAAGTGGATTTATTGAATTGTAACTTATTGGTGGGGGAGGGAGGAACTGGGATCAGAAGATGCTTCTCTTGTTTGTTTCAGAGATTTGCTGTGCAGAAATCAGAAGAGACCACAAAAATTCCTAGCAAAAGCGTTGTTTGTTAGTGGAGAAAGAAGATTGCTACATTACACTTTTTTCTCTGCTATTCCATTCGGATGTTTGGCGTTTTAACATGTATTATGTCTTACAGATGTATCAAAAGGCAAAGATGTAATACATAAATAGCCACATAATAATGTACAGTAAACCATACTGGAAAATGTAGATGGTGGTATTTGCTTTGTTATGCTGTTGAGTTATCGTGTTCCTATACGGTTGAATAAACAAACAGTCAGCCAATCAAAATTAGTTACACATCTTCAATTTTTGCGTCAAGACAACATGCTAAATTTCATTTCCATCGCTTTGTTATGCTTTTGAGTTATCGTGTTCCTATACGGTTGAATAAACTAACAGTCCACCAATCAAAATTAGTTACACATCAACAAGTTGGGTGTAACAAACATGTACTAAAATTCAACAGGCAGTTCAGTATGTCAGAGCAAATGACCTAGGAGAAGTAAATATAATCAGTGAGTCCAGGTCAGCACTTATGGCATTAAGTGCTGTAGAAGAAGCCAGAGACATAATCAATAATATAAAAGAAGACATAAAAGAATACGAGGGGAAAAATAACCTTGACTTGGATTAGAGCACACATGGGGAATTTTGGGAATGAGCGTGCAGATCAATTAGCCAAGGAGTCAACATTGATTTCAGGTGAAACAATTAGTTTTGTTCCCTCTAGAAACCAGATAAGAAATGAAGGAAATAAAATTATAAAGGACCTGCGGCAAAATCGTTGGAATGGTTCAAAAAATGCGGTATGGAACAAAAACCTAATAGATAAAGTTAACGTGGTTAGACTATATGGCGATTTCTGAATAAATCCAATTTTGACGGCACATGGAGTTTTTAGAGAACATCAGGCTAGATTCTTCAAAAAACGTCGTTATGTTCATGCAGCCAAGAAACGGGACATGTTCTTCACGTAATTAAAGAGAGCGAAATTTCGACCTCATACAGAAAAAACTAGACTAGTGGATGGCAATCAATGAGTTTAAAAGAGAGAGAGAAATCAATGAGATAAATAATGCCGATATTCGTATCTCATTGCGAGAACTTCTTCACGAACTGCTAATTAAAGAATTAGACTTATTATCGTCGTTCAGTGAAACTGCTGTTTCCCGTCTCTATAAAAAGAGAGAAAAAGATTGTAAAATAAGTATTGTTCAATCTGGAGTAGGATGTATCACATTTTTCCTGCACGGCTTAGGCCAAGGTGGGGTAATCTTTGTCTTCTGTACTAAAATTCACTCATCTAGCTTGTGGAGTTTCTCAGCTGTCACATCCACGCGACTTCCCCTAAACGGATTTCCACCAAAATTTGTTACCGAACAACAATTTCGATGTAAAGACCGCATACCAAATTTTGTCGGTCTCATTTGTTGCATTTTTAAGGTATTAATGTCACAAACAAGACACAATTGCAAAAATGTTATTTTTCGTAGTCGGAAAGTGTGCTCTAAAACAGGAAAATACATCATAAAATTAAAGTTTTGACGATTATATTACTTTTTCTTTGTATACTTAGTGTAACCAGAAAAAAATCATTCAAAAAATTATTTACTTCTTTATATTAACACATATAAGCATATGTCATATTCTTGTCAATACATTTGTTCTCTGAAGGGGTATTCTTAAATTAATTTTGAAAGCCACTTTTTAAACAGTTTAGAAAAGTACAAGTCCAATCTAATTTTCTCCGTGGCTAGAATTTCAGATTAAACCAGAAACGAAAAATTACAGCCGCAGTATCCGGAAGCAGCGTGATATCTCAGTCATGAATAATAAGTTAATCTCAAAGTTAAGACAAAATAATTTGTGTAATAATAAGTTAAACCCCCAAAATTACGTCTAATTTTTAAATTAAATGCAGGTTACACGAAATCCCAGTGAACACTTTAAAAATACCTAGCACCGGACTGTTCTTTTTTTTTTGTAATTTGGGCAGTGTGCTTTTTCTTTTCACTGTGAGTATTCGTCAATGAAAAAACACTCTACACAAGCTTGGCCTTGGCATCTTGGCCGGAGTCGCCTCTAATTCAGCCTTAATTGGCCTCCATGGGGTGCATCCTCAAGTTGCACCGCGGCCTGCAGGTGCGCCCCATCCACTTTAATGACTGACGAGGGGACTAAGGGCCAAGAAATGAAGAACTCTGCCTAAAAGAGCCAGGAGAAAGTGACTAGTTTAGTCTTTCTTCTTCAGAAAGAACGTGTATGGGAGACATTAATAGTTTGTGCATGAATCAGGAGATTTTCAGTTGCATAGGATCACGCGAGTCGTTTTGCACATTGGGAAAAAGAGTGCAGAAGAAATAGATGTTTGGGTAGTTATCAGCAAATATTTTATACATGAGTGATTTGAGAAATTAAAATAAAGAAATCCAGTAGCATTTGGCAGAAAGAAAATGGCAGGTTTAACATAAGTCGGATATTTTTTCACTTTTCTTAAATCTTTTAGCATTAACCCCCTTTCTTTTAGGATTTTCGAACTCAACAGAATGATTATATTTTTTTCCATTCAAGGCGAAGTTTCGCCGCGAAAACATGAAAGAAGCGACTATCTGCGCCACTTATCAATATTCAAAATACATAAAATAATTGCAATAATATTTTCCAGACATAGCTAGTAAGCTGAATGAATTCATTTTAAACAATACAATATTTCTCTTCGTCACGTGACATTGCGACGGCGGCGATCAAGAGGAGTTAAATAAATCAATTGATTGATTAGTGAGGTCGATTAGGGCCTCTTTTAAACAGAGTCATTGATTAGTGATGACAAACTGAAATTTAAATAGCTTTACGTTCAATCATGATTTTAAATACACTACTATAAAGATTGAGTTCCCCTCTTGAAATCTTACCAGCCAAGACAGCAGAGGAGACAACCGGCCTTGGGTCAAACTACTGACCATTCGGACGCTTTGTACCCCTCAAGAATTGCATGGTAACGTCACGAGCTTCTGGGCTGGGGCTCCAAATTCGGCAACGATTCCTCTGAAGATCTAGTCCGTGTGATGGGCATGTACGTTACAGAATATACTTGAGTGAGCCAAATGTCCTCACTGGTTTGGAAGTTTGAGAGAAGTGGGTTCAACTCAGTTGTCGAAGTTTCGTCATCTGAAAATTACGAGGTCCCTCCCAAAAATGCTCTGCATTGCTTCAAAAAGTATGTACTGTACTACACGATGCTTAGTGAGAAACTAAACTAACTCCCTACCATTTATCTCTTTATGTTCAAGACTCTAGAAATATTTCTCACTTAGATACCCTCTCTCACTCCCTCCATTCTATCTCTTTGTCCCTAGTCGAAATTTTTCTCAACCCCCAGATCCCTCTCTTATCTCCCTCCTTGCCACATCTCTTTTGTCCCTAGTCCAAGAAATTTTCCTCGATCTCCCAAGTCCCTCTCTCAACTCCCTCCTTCATTATCTCTTTGTCCCTAGTCCAAGATTTTCCCTCTCAAATACCCAGATCCTCTCTCACTCCTCCTTCATTATCTCTTTTGTCCCTAGTCAAAGAAATTTTCCACTTGACTCCCTGGATCCCCTCTCAAACTCCACTCCTTCCTTATCTCTTTATCCTGGGTCAAATTTTTACCGACCCCAGGGCCTAACTAGAACTATTTGTGCTGGTCAGATTCGGTAGCGTCCCGTTCTGATGTACATTGCATTTGGGGATGGACCTCGTCCTTTTGAGCAGTGGTTAGATGACGAGGAGAACACCTGAACTGGCAGTCCCCCTTCAGCTGATTTTTCAAAAAAAATTCTAATGCAAATCGGAGATTAACCCCTTTTGGTCGGCGTCGCATTACATACGTTCGGCTCTTTTGTGCCCGTTAGTTTAAATCCTAATATAATGGTGAAAGTAGAAATTATTTTTTAATTACAAAACCCTTGATTTCCGCTTAAAATTCTCAACAGTACTTTACCATCTTAAAGAATTGAAATAATAAAAAATACTAAATGGTGCGCATATGATTAGGAAGTTAAATCAATAGTTATGGGTAGGAGTTTAAAGGAATGATGTTTTCGTTTTTACCTTTTATTTCCTTCGCCGCCTCAACCTACCCAGAAGGGTGTAAGGCGCCTATAAGCCGGCGGAGAAGATTCACAATAGCATAAATAACACAGAACATAGAATTTAGAACAGAAGAATTTCTATTCACAATACCTTAATAACAAGATAAATTTAAAAATTTACTAACTTTAAAACCTCCTTTCACAAAAATTAGCTTTGTTCTAAATCTTCTTCAGTACTCTTGAAACTTTTCAGAAATGTATTGAAATGAATGGAAAATGCATTACAATTGTGACTAGGGGTCTATTCTGGTACCCCTGGTTGGGTTGGGAGACGTCACTTTTCACACATGTTAGCAACGGGAAGAGTGATCTCTATCTAATTCAAGGCTCAAATATAACTTCATCAGTTGAGTTAATTTTCGTATTGCCATTTCGTGGTGCGTTTGGGATCGCAATGTAACATGAAAGAAATACATACTTCTTACATGAATATTCCCAGCGAAATTGATTAGCACGTCAGGATTTTAAAATCATACGAAAGCGGGTGATATTGCTGATCAAATTAAATATTGTTTAAAGAGGATTTCTTATTGGTTGTTAAAAGACTTTCTTCTTTGTTTTAAGAAAGATTGTAGGGAACTGCCTGCGTAGAGACTCTAACCTGAGCTGGAAGTATAATGATGATAAATGCTTCTCTTTTTTTCCAAAGAAAAAAAGTAAATGTATGTTGCCTCAAAATAGCTCAGGAAACTGTGTTGCGTACCGAGAATTGTGTTTGATTGTTTTGCTTAAAGTATGAACCATAAACATTCTGTTACATAGCTAGACTAATAATAATAAAATAATTAATTCTGTAAAAATTAAAATATATTAGAATTTTCTCTGTAATATGTTTTTGCAGAATGTCTTTTTTGAATTTGGTTTTCCTACTGTATTATCATTAAATGCTGTACACTTTTCCCACTTTTGTTTGTTTATAGAGAACCCATTTAATATAAACACAATCTTCGTTAATAACACTTAAAAATAAAGTAAATCAGGAAAAAAATTTAGATATTTGTTGGTTTTCTTGAATTTCAAGGAGAATCTCCATTTCCAGAAACAGCAGTCATCATTAGACACTTAAGGTCCTTAATTTGTAAAGAACAGAATAATTTATAAGGTAATAATTTGCCAGAAATATGTGCAGAACTTTTTTCTGTGATGTTTTGGGAGACAGCCTCTCAAAATGTATTTTTTTCAGAGGACAGTTTCAGTGTGTAAATATCATCCAAATGCCCATCTATTTAATGAGTCATTTTGTTTAACTAACCCATTCATAAAATCTAATAAACATTATATTTGTTCTTAAAAATAACATAAACAAATAATAATCCTACGTTTTTTGGTTTCCAGGGAAGTTTCCAAGGGAGGAAATCTTTGTAAATACACAACTTCTCGTTCAGACAGCAGAATCCTCATTGGACAGACGAGTCATGATTACAGCAAAAGGGGCCTTATAAGGCATTCAGGAAAAAATGTACATTTAAATCCTTTCTGTACTGTTTGAGAAAAGTAAGGAAAAAAAATGTATCTGGAGTTAATGCTACATTTTATTCAATGACCATTCATAATATCAGAATAAACATTTTAACATTTGTTTCTTGACATAAACGAAAAATGTATGCGATTTTTTGGTTGAGTTTCAAGGAAAATCCTTTTGTAAATGCACAGCCATAATGCTCCAGAAACGCAGATCTCATTTGGACAACCAGTCACATAGTTATAGCAAAGAGATTATTTATAAAGCAGTAATTAATTCTGGAAAAGAAATGCATTAAAGTCTTTTCTCTGTACTGTTTGAGAACAATGAGAGAAATGTATCAACCGACTGTCTACTATTCCATCCATGAAACCTAATAGTTAAATTTTTTTTTAAAAAAATAACATAAACAGAAAAAAATTTCGTTTTGGGAGTTCCAGTTTTAAGGGAAAATCTTTGTAAATTGCAACCATGTAAGAGCAACTGAATCTCATTGGACAGACTGGTCAGTTACAACTAAAGGGATTATTTATAAGGCGATAATTAATTCTGGAAAAATGTGCACATTAACGTCTTTTCTGTGCATTTTGCAGAACAATGAGAGAATATGAGTTAAGCATGTTTTATTAGACGGTATCCGTAAAACCATTAGTTAATTTTTTCTGAAAATAACATAAACAGAAAATAAATTAAGGTTTTTGGTTTCGAGTTTCAAGGGGAAAATCTTTGTAAATGCATAGCCATATGCTCCAGAAACAACAAGATCTCATTAGTTGAACAGGTCATGATTACCTTAAAGAGAGACTATTTATAAGACGATAATTAATTCTGGAAAAATGCTGCATTAAAATCCTTTCTGTACTGTTTTGAGAGAAAAATGAGAAAAATGTATCGGAATTAATCGCGCCATTTTTATTTAACTGACCCATCCGTAAAATCTAATATAAGTTAAATTTTTTTCTGAAAATAACATAAACAGAAAAAAAATTACGTTTTTGGTTTCGAGTTTCAAGGGAAAAATCTTTGTAAATGCACAGTCATTTTCTCCCCACATTTTTCTCCAGGAACAGCGAATCCTCATTGGGCATTCAAGTCATGATTACAGCAAAGAGCAGAGACTCCAAACGACCGACCACTTATCTGTAGGAACACTTCCAGTCCCATAGCGCATTTTACTTCCTAATGCCCCATAAATATCCGGCACTACAGACCGCAGCGACACGACGTCAGAGAATGGGAAAAAAAGCACACGTCATTTCTTTTAGTTTTTACTCGCTTTGTTTTATTGTGTTTTGTCTGGAAAACGATTCCCGAAAGGTTTTTGCCGGTCCGCAAGACGATGATTAAAATATTTATCCGCTAAATATTTTCCCGTTAAGTTGGGCCCTAAATCCTTTCTCCAGGGGAACCATCTCGATATTCTTTGCACCATTTACTTGGGAAATGACGTCTCATTTTTCACGGGATTATTACAGCCGGTGAGTATAAGCACCTCTTCAAGAACCAATCGGAAATTCTTTTTTCATGGATTTCTGGATTGTAAATAACGGATGATATAATTTTTTTGTCGTAAAAAGTCAACTTTTTTTCAGATATTATTTCTGTTACTGTGTGTTTCGTAATTTATATTCCAGCATTGCAATATCCGGGGAAATTCTGCTCGTAAAGGAGTCTGATCCTCATGTCGATAATAAAAGTGCCAAAGCGTGAAGTACGAGAGGTGGGATGTTATCGGCCGTCGAAGCAGTATAGGTTTATTAAATGCAGAGAAAAACCTCCTTAACGAGCAAAATAAATTAAAATAGGTAGCACGTTTCTATGTTATTAAAACCTGAACTTCATAAAGATTATTGCATTTTTGTAACTCCGAAAATCAATCAGATTTATCTCTTACATAAAACAAGCCATGCATGGCGTTAGGTTTTATTCATCGGGTGCGCAAACAGATTCTAATTTTTACTTTCTGGCGCACGAAGTATGGAAAAAGAAATGATCAAGGCGTCAATAAACTTGACCTCGAGAGTTTAATAAATCTCCATGTTTTAGACTTATTGAAGTCTGAAAAATCATTTTTGTTATCGTGTCTGTCTGTGAACATAATAATTCAAAAATGTCACGATTTTGACAAATAAAATTTGTTATGTGGACTTTACAGCAAAACGATAGACCGTTCACAACTTTTCGGCGCAATCCTTCGAAGCACAGCCTGTCTGCCTATGCGTGAATGTGAACCATAAGCGAGTTACTTCCGCCCCGGCGTAGAGGCCGCGGTGGCCTAGTGGTAAAGTCGCGGCTTTGGGGCCGGAGTGTTTCCAGGTTCGAAACCCAATTCCACTGAAGATGCGTCGTGTATTGGGCCTGTTGCACGCCAAATCGTACGTAGTAGCCAAACGTCCTCCCGTTGGTGTGGTGTGGAAGCTTGGAGAGGGGAGTTCCAGCCCAGGTGTCGTCCTCGTCATCTAACCGAGGTTCAAATACTAGGTCCTTTTCTCAATAGCTCTCGTGCTGCTTAAAAACTGGACGTTAACATAACTAAGCAATTCAATTAATTGTAATGATATAATGAGCTCAATAGATTTCGCTGTGCCCGCCAGATTTTTAAGAAACCAGAGTTCCTTTCCAAATTTATATTCAAAATTTAATTATATTAACAGGTTGTCTTTATATAGGTTTTATAAAATTTTTAACACGTTCTCTGATGAACTTGACATTTTTAATATGTCTCTTGGTGCTTTTAAGTCGAAATGTTTGCATCTTTTAAATACATGATATGTTTTATTTTGCCTTTCTACAACATTTTAGATTTTTACGCTATTTGATTTTCCGTGTTCTTATGTATTCGACCAGTTTTTTGGCGCCGTGTTTGATTTATTTTTAACTAGACCCGCACCATTACAATATCTCACCTAGAAGCGAGACTCTGTTCACTTATGTCTATCGATACGGGAACGTCCCATACGTCCCTTCAAGTAAAAGACGATAGACGTCCGAACGTCTCTCTGAAATTTCCACCCCCTTTCGTTAAGTGTGATTGATTTCACACAAGGCGCGCGCTTTCTTCGTTAGAGTGGCTCGGCCAGATGTGTTTGGGGAAGAGGGGAGTTTTCTTACAATTCGGACAGTGCCAGCTGCCATTGTGGTTTTTGAGGGGGAAAGTGCATTTCCCTTATCTTTGATAGAGGATCTCGGACGTTCCCGTATTTTGAGGTCCCTTTATTTCAATGGCCCTAGGAATCAGAGGGGTTATACGGTACAGCAGGTTCTCGTTTCCATATTTGAGGTTTTGATTCCCCTTAAGGTGTCCGACTGGTTTAAAATCGTCGTTTTTGATGAAAGTATCAAAAACAATAATGACTTAATTTTGTAGCCTGATTAATAAGCTTTCTAAAACTGTCTCACTTTTTACTCTACGCCAATCACAAATGTAGTTACAGCTGTTTTATTACCGAACTGTAAGCATTATTTTAAGTTGCATGAAAATTTAAATGCGTTTTCTGAGAAATGATATTTTTGAGGAAAACTGTCGACCGTAACAACGATTTCTCGAAACGTTATTCAAGTATTGATATGAAATTTTCTGAGATTTTTTTTTGTAATATGCTTGATGTTCTCCTCTAAAACCTAAGGTCAATTTTAAAATCAAGTATTACTTTTAAGTGCTTAAATTTAAACGAAAAGCATTTTTTATAAAAAAAAAATTACCAGTTTAGTAACTATGTTCAGCTATATCTCAAAACTATTTTGAAGTACAAGAAAGATTTTAGAGCATAACACAGATAACTCTCATAAAAATGTACTCCTACAAGGATTTATGTATATTTAGAATAGGATTTTGTATATGGCTGTTAGCGTAAAGCAAATATTTTAGTCATTTTTCTTCAAATTTCTCAGTTTTTTAAAAAAATATTATTTTGAAAGCTTAATTTTACAATATTTTTATATTTTTAAAACATATGCAGTTGAAAAATAATATTAAAAAATAAATATAAGATATTTTTCAAAAAAATGTCTCCGAACACAGTCGGATACCTTAAGTGGGAAATGTGAATACGGTAACTCTATTCCAGTAACTAGATGAAATGAATGAACTAGGTGGATGGAATTCAGTGTGTATTTTCACCAGAATTTTGAATGTGCGTCCCATTTTGGCGCAAATCCATCAACACGAAGTCTGACCGTCCTCCATATAGATGAATGCGATGAGTCTAACTGCATTGGGCTATGAAAGAAATTCAGCATACAGTTCTATCACCAAAACTGTAGATTTACGTCAAATTTCGGACTAAATCCGTCAATTGGTTGATTCCTTATAGAATATACGTGATCGCGGTAACCCAAAAACGCAACAAGTTAGTGGGAAGACACTAACTTTTAGCACTAAAATTTGTTACTTAAAAATGTGCTCTAAAATTTTCCCACAGATGGCGGCACATCATACATGGGGATGAGAAGCAGACGGATAATAACTAGTAATTTGACCTGTCCTTACGGACATACAAATATCGAGCCACCGCCAGTTCCAAAGAACACCAGCAAATTCGAGTACAAAATTCCTTCACAAAGTGCACTGCTTCATAGGAAAAAAGGTTAAAATAACCAACACAATTTCTCATAATTTCAAATTCCTAAACGCACTTTCAAACCTTCCTAAACTCAAAATCTTCATAAATTACCAAATAACATTAATTAAAATACAATCATAAGGAGAAAAAGAAAGCTTAAAAATATATATACAGGAAGTCACAAATTAAAACCTAAGCATGCAACACGCTGCATCACAAGACCCATCACCAATCTATACACAATTTCATATCACATTTTCAAATTTTCCTACACATAATTTCAAATTGTCCAATACACAATTTCTTGAATAATAACTAAATAACATTAAAATAATAATAATAGTAAAGAAAATAAGAAGAAGAATATAGGAAGCCACAAATTAAAACGGTACCAAACAACAAATCAAAATAAACAAAGAACACAGCTGCAGCTAATAAACAGGTACGAGTGTCACATGACCCATGACGGCCGACCTACCTTCCCTGGTGGGTACAATGATGATATCATTAGAGCGGAAATTTTTATCCCACAGATGGCGGCACCACATACATGGGGATGAGAAGCCGCCGGATAAGTAGGTGGGGTCTCTCTTCCCTGGTCACATGACCACGACGACCGACCTACCAGTAAGCATGTAAGACACAATGATGGTATTGTGCGTCTTAGGGCCCACCTCCGATGACGGGTTGCATCCCTGTAATGGGGAGGTCGTCGCATGAACGCTCGTAATGCGTTCGATCACAATGCCCGTGTTAATTGTCGCGGCGGCCGGTCAGTCAGTTTCACCAGGATGGTTATCTGTTTATGATCACACTAAAATTTTGGATTTGTGTCAAACTTTGACATAATTCCTTCAATGGAAAGAATATACGAGAAAATCGAGAGGAGAACGCTCCTACTGATTTTTATTTAAATACATTCTCCACCGCATGAGTGTGGGATGTTTTGTCGCATCATCACATGAGATACTTTAGCAGTCTCGTTATGTCCATAATTTTATCCATAATCTAAATTTTTATGTTGCTAAAAATGAAAGACGTGTCGTTTGAAAAAAGATTGACTCAAACGTGAAAAAGTTTGAGCGGTTTTAAAATCGAAACATTGGAGCTCAAAATACAAGGAGTGTTTAGTTTAGTTATATTGACGTTCCGTTTTGAGGCAGCGAGAGGTCTATTTTAGGACGGACGTTGTCATTTTGAACCATGGTCAGATGACGAGGAGGACACTTGAGCTTCCACACCACACCAGCGGTGACACATTAATTCACTACAGATAATTTAATAAATTTATTATTTGACCCAGATACAAGGCGGATCTTCAATGGAATCGAGTTTCGAACCTGGAACCCTCTGGCCCCGCAACCGCGACCTTATACTAGACCGCTAAGCCACCGAGGTCATTTCTAATCAAAGGGAGAGGAGTCAAATTTTATAATATTGTAACAAAATTCATCTTGTGTGCGTACGTGAATGCAGTCCAATAAGCAGAATAAAACATAAGAAAGGCGCATTTCGGGTCCGCGCCGTAGATTTCTCGTGGAAGCGACGGGATAAAATCATAAGACAAGTGTTTCGTATTAATATGTAATTTAATTATCAATCTCTTTAATACGATATTTACACAGAGTAGTATAATTGTTACAGAATAGATAAACCACAAGCTACCACACACCCTTGCTACATGAGATAAACTTGTGATTTATCTATTCTGTAACCATTATACTACACTGGGTAAATATTGTATTAAAGAGATTGATAATTAAATTACATATTAATACGAAACACTTGTCTTATGATTTTATCCTGACGTTTTAACGAAAAATCTGCGGCGCGGACCCGAACTGCATGTTTTATTTAGAGTGCTTTCGATGGCGCCATCTGTTGACAGTATATAGAACAACATTTCGCGTATGCGCAGAAAAACTTTATTTACTACAAATGCTCATATTTCCCGTAATACTCAAATTTTTGAATTCAAATTTTAATACAATGTTTCTTTCACATATTGGCAAGTATTCTGTAAGTTTCGTACAATTCGAAAGCAAACTCTGCATGTTATAATAAAAAAAACATGCGGATTTGGAAATTTTGAATTTAATACCGATTTTTACTTATATTCTGAAAAATATTTTTATTGTCTCACTTTGGGTCCTAGTAATTCTCTTCAAGCTCTTTAAAATGACACCAGAATCAACCTCCTGGCTAAACACGTTTCCACGCTACACTTATTTATAACCTTAAATAAAAATAATTCATAACAATCACACGCATGTGCCTACACTGGTACGATGACGTCAGAGAAAAAACAATTACTATGCGACACACTCTTACAGATATGATCTATCCGTTGTGGGGTCAACCATTCTTTTCGCATTATTAGTTTCGTAGCTATTAGCGATTCAAATCCGACTGTATTTTGTCACACAAGAAAGTTCGACCGACTATCACTATAAGGAGCGGAAAGACGTTTCTACGTCAAAAAATAAAGTTCTTTATTTTACGAATATTTTAAGAAAACAAACGTAGCACAGGTAACAAATCTGCACTTGTACAAATGCATAACAGAGATCGCCAATAAATCTCAATTACAGCAAATTTCAATAGAATGTGCTCAAAATCTCTCAGCTTGATTGCTGATCAAATTACAACTGACTCTCTTGGTTTGAGAGCTTACTTTTATACCTTTTCAACAAGAAGTGACGTCATTACATAGGAAGTGATGTAATCTCTAGACGGTTCATGAAGTTATTGACTTCCAATAAAGACAAGACCACAGTTCAGGATTTCTCTAGAAGATTCCATTTGTTTCCAAAGTCGCCAAAATGGTCGCTAAGTTTGTTTCCAAGATAAGCATGTCAGGGAAACAACTTTACAGCTTCGTAACAATACCTGGCTCCCAGTAGAGATAGGACCACAGTTCAGTATTTTTCTAGAAGACTCCTTTTGTCGCCAACTTTGTCGCCAAAATGGTCGTCAAGTTTAGCATGTCAGGGAAACAACTTTACAACTTGGTAACAATATTTAACAGAAATTGTCTTTCCATAAATCTGAAACGTCCTGTTGATGGAGTGGCGAAGAAATTTGCAAAGATAGGTTCCTTATCAGGAATCATCCTCGCCGTCTGACCACTGCGCGAAGTTACGGGGGCCGTCCCAAAATAGCTTTCGTGCATCTTCAAAAGATGGGTGTAAATCTAATTAAACTAAACTTAAATGGGGAAAATGTGAATGTAGAAAAAGTCTTTCTGTGTTAATAATTTTAGAATAACAGTTTTTGAAATAAGAATAATTCCATAAGCTTGCATCTATTCGTATACAAAGAGGAGCAATTATTTTGGAAAAATACAACCATCGCGCCTGGTGAAAAATTAATTTTCCATCACAATCACTTTGGCGTTTTCCTCGGTTTAAAAGCTTTACTGATCTAATTATCTCGGGTCGTGAAACCGTGAAAGAAGTGTCACTCCTTTATTCCTCAGTTCTTGGAATATGTTTATTCAAAAGAAAATGGCGATTTTTTCTTTAATTAGTTTTGCACGGCAGTTTTAATTGTTATTTTCGTCCATCAGAAAGAAGGTTAATTTCGTTGTGATAAATATTTTTCTTGTCTTTTTTAAATTTTTAATTCATTTACTTTATTATAATTACTGACTAAAATTGGTAAAAAATAATTTAACAATCACTTTTTTAGAAGGATTTGGCCCTTAATTTGAATTTATGAAAACGGCAAACGTTTTATATTGTTCTGAAAAGCCCTGATGCTTGTAGAAGCAACCTGAACAAAGCATGATTCTGATCAATAAAGACAGAAACAGTTTTATTTATAAAATAAAACAAACGACGTAAATTTGAACAAACCTTTAAAATAATAGTAATCCAATACATAAGGAAGCAAATAAAGCGAGCAAAGGGACATAGCCACCGTTTTTAAAATATAATGCCTAACGGTGAAAGAGATTTGAAATTGCTTTTGAACATGCGTTTTAACCACTGCCAACTATCAAAACTCCCATCAACCAGTATTTTTAGCCAGTCATCTTTTAACCTTGGTATTCCGTGTCTCTTCTCGTAAAGTTTATTTCTTTTCCTTAGAGAAGACACCTCCTGCTTTGTATAGAAAGGCATTATCAACCCCGAAAAGAAACAAGATCACTTTCTATACAAAGCAGGGAGGTGTAATATTTCTCTAAGGAAAAGAAATAAACTTAGCAATACGTAATA
>BGPR01004389.1:81568-91922 GCA_013235015.1 Araneus ventricosus | reverse complement strand
TTTTTTTTTTTCATTGCATACTGCTTTACGTGCCGGCTCTTCCTTGTGGTTTTAGCTACGCAATCTGCTCACCTCGGCCAGATCGACAAAATGATTGTACATGGCTGTCTCAAAAGTTTAAAAGAGAAAACCATCTTTCTCTGTGTAGATTATAAACTCACATATAGCAACCCCATTCTTTGAGGTCAATCAGTTTGAAACTGAAACCTCTGTCCTGAAAAAGGAAACTACACCAAGTTCCAACACGACTCTCCTGATGTTTGCAGAGGTCTTGGGTAATTGGCCATTTTCGAGAAATTCCAGACAGACAAGACAAGAGAAGACACGTCTGCCTCATAAATTGTCCAGTTTCTCTAAGATTTGCAGAAATGAACCATCATATGGATTGGCTAAGCTCCAGATATTAAACGCAGAAGGAATTCGAAAATTGCTGAAAAATTTATGAAGAGTGAAATTTTACCTCTATCCTTCACAATTTAATTTTGATTGGGCTGCATTAATGTTTATGCAACAACCTTATATAGCCTTTTCCCAATATAACCATAGAACAAGTGTTTTACTTCTACCAGAATGAAGTTACTAAAATGTTTGTAATTACTTTGTAGCTAACCCGATCCGATATCTGATTTGATATTCTGATCGATCCGACGATCCGATCCCTCCATCATAACCATGGAATGATGTAGTTTTGATTTAATGAACGAAGCTTTACTTAATAAAGCTCTGGTAATTTATTTGATTAATTAATTACTTAACTGCTGAATATGAAAATAACCCATCCTGTACTTTTTCACATAACCATAGAAATCGTTAGTTTGCGGATTTCAATTCGGAACAGGCTACTCTAATTACCTATAATTGTTTTGATTATTCATTTACTGCTTGTGAGGAACCCATCCAGCCCATCACCACGATAACTGCTGAATGCTGATGGTTTATTTTAATAGAATAGGGTTACTTTATAGTGCCACTACGATTATTACTGATGCTTTATCACAGGTTATGAATAACCTGATCCAGTTTCCATCATAACTTATAGAGGTCAGTGAGAGAGTTTTACTCTACCGAAATGAAGATTAGTTGGAAATACAAATTTCTCGCCATAGAATACAAAGTTAAATACAAACTATTCATTTAGGAGAAAGTATATATAGAGATATACAGAAAGAGACAAAGCAATTATCAACCCCGAAAAAAAAAGTAGAAAAACAGAATCCACCGCCTTTGTACTCTTTCTGTATATCTTTATATATACTTTCTCCTATAAACGAATAGTTTTGTATTTAACTTTGTATTCCTGCGATGAAATCTTGTATTTCCAACGCTTTGTAAGTAGCTTCTGTTCCGGTAGAAGTAAAACTACTTGTTCTATGGTTATATTGGAGAAAAAAGGCTGGATGGGTTATTTTCATAGCTACAAGCATTAAGTAATTATTAATCAAGTAATTACAAACATTGTAAGTAGCTTCTGTTCTGTTAGAAGTAAAACTACATGTTCCATGGTTATATTGGAGAAAAAAGGCTGGATGGGTTATTTTCATAGCTACAAGCATTAAGTAATTATTAATCAAGTAATTACAAACTTTGTAAGTAGCTTCTGTTCTGTTAGAAGTAAAACTACATGTTCCATGGTTATATTGGAGAAAAAAGGCTGGATGGGTTATTTTCATAGCTACAAGCATTAAGTAATTATTAATCAAGTAATTACAAACATTGTAAGTAGCTTCTGTTCTGTTAGAAGTAAAACTACATGTTCCATGGTTATATTGGAGAAAAACGGCTGGATGGGTTATTTTCATAGCTACAAGCATTAAGTAATTACAAACATTTTAAGTAGCTTCTGTTCTGGTAGAAGTAAAACTACTTGTTCTATGGTTATATTGGAGGAAAAAGGCTATATGGGTTATTTTCATAGCTACAAACATTAATGTTTAGCCCAATCCAATTAAAATTTAATGAAGGATAGGTAAAATTTCACTCTTCATATTTTCAACAATTTTAATTCCTTCAATGCGGTTTAATATCTGGGCTTATCCCAATCAAACGATGGTTCATTTCTTTTGAAATCTTAGAAACTGGACAATTTATAGACGGAACGTGTCTTTCTTGTCTTGTCTGTCTGGAAATTTCTGCCGGAAAAAAATTTGAACTTCACCAGAACCTCTTAGACATCCGGAAGTCGTGTTGAACTTGTGGTAGAGTTTCCTTTTCAGGACCAGACGGTTTCAGGTTCGAAACTTGATTGCATCAAAGATAGGTTGTGTATATGGCAGGTTATAATCCTTACACAGAGAGAAAGATGGTTTCTCTTTAAACTTTTGAGGACGGCCATACGTAAAATGTGCGGTTCGATCTGGCCGAGGTGACAGTTGGTAGCTAAAAGCCACAAGAGCCGGCACGTATTTGTGACAGTCGGGGGATAATGTGCCATACGGCTGGCAGTCGTTGTTGTTGCGCTGTGAAATATTGTATAGAGGGTGCTTACTTCCGGACCCTCTTTGTCATCTGAACACAGTCAAAATTACGAGACCCGCTTCAACAACAGCCTCGCTTCTAAATGAGACGTTAACATAAGTAAACTAAACTTATCTTACACATCTTTGCATTGAATTCTGCATCCAAATTAAAACGGAAGAGGTAGCGTAGTGGCAGTCTTAGTTTTGAAACCAGAGAATCGTGGGTTTGAATCTGTATTTCACTGAGGATTCACTGTTTATACTGAATCTGGTGCTCGTTAAATCAGTCAGGGTCAAATATCCTAACTCTGGTGTGGTATGGAAGTTTGGAGATGGCATTACTGTCTCAGGTGTCCTCCTTTTCATCTGATCACGGTTTGAGACGAAGAGATTCGTCGAAGATTAGTTCCGTAAAACTTCAAAACTGAAGTTACTCTATCATATCAAATCAATCCTTACCAGACTAAAGATGCAAATAAGAATTAGAAGAAAGCATGAGTTATTGCAATGGACACATGAATGAACTACAGAAAATCTCTGCTTCATTACACAGCGAGAAAAAGTGTAAATAAGGGATGGAAGTGGAAGGAAAGGTAATTCATTTTTGCAATAGATATGACAATGAGCTGCATTTAATGCTGGAAAAGAGTAGCCATCCACCATTCCTCCTTAAAAGACACATGATGTCAAGAGCATTATCGATTTGTAAGTGAGGAGACTTACTTTACTTTAACTTTAAGCCAATTGCCTCAGGAAATATCCACCATTTACCGGAGTCGAAACTACCCAGCTTTGCTATTGAGCTTTAAATCGATTGGTCGGTTATCGCAATGGAAGTATGAACCGTCCAATTTAATGATCAATGTAATGGTGCCTTCAGTATTTCTGGCCTTCCAGCTGATCACAAGTGCGATGCAAAAAATGCGTGTTTAAAGTAAGCAAGTGATTCGTGCTTCATCCTGCCTTGCTAATGATTCCGTTGAATACATGCTCATTACGTAACATTCTCTCTCTCCCCGATCACGTTATCTTTTTAAACCGATGTGAAGCATGCGCAGTTGCATGCTGAGGAAGGAAATTTAAGAAGATAAATTTTTGTGTGATTGATTATATATTGGCTAGAGCATATATGTAACATTATTGTACTTGTAAAGCTTGTACGGATAATATTGTACTTATTATGTGTATTTAAAATTTGACTGCTTCGGTAGGTTTTAGAAACACCCCGCGCCACGGGAATTACTGACTCAGATATATCATCCATTTCATCTGATCATGGCTCGAAATGACGAAATCCAACGCAAATTAGCACTCCATAGCTTCAGAGCGGGATGTTTCTCTATTAAATAAAATATATCCTTACCAAAATGAAAGATATAGAGGAGAAATGGCAGGAAGTATGGTTTATCTGCAATTCTCTCGAAGTAACATAGCAAGAAAAAAGTATAAATAAGGAATAGAAGGAAAGGTGATTCATTTTTGCGATAGATATGGCAATGAGCTGCATTTAATGCTGGGAAAGAGTAGCCATCCACCATCCCTCCTGAAAAGGCACCGGATGTTAAGAGCAATATCGATTTGTAAGTGAGGAGATAAAAGTCAAAAGGCCATTACTTTAAGCCAATTGCCCTGGGAAATATCCGCGTTTACCCGAGTCGAAACTTCATTATTTCAATCACGAGCGCTTTGCTACGGGGCTTTGAATCGATTGGCCGGTTATCGCAGTGGAAGTGTGAACCGTCCAATTTAATGATCGGTGTAATGGGCGTTGGAGCGATGCAATGTTCTGACAGCCTTAGCTATAAAATTGCATCGCATCGGTTACGAAGAAAATCCGATATGACCCGGGACAAAATCTTAAGAGTATTTATTCTTGTTTGATTGCGGTATTCTTTTCAACTCTTGAGTAATTCGATATGGGTTTTGTAACTCGAAAAGAACAGTTTGAGGAAACATTCAGCCTTATTTTGTAATTGAATTTTAGCCTCTCGGAGAAGAAAAACGATGCTGTACAAGGAAATAAAGCAACGTGTTTCGGAAAGAAATCGGTGGCAAAGTAAAATCTTTTGAAACTGTAATATATCTGGGTATTTAACTGATTCTTAATATTTTTGGGAGACAATTTTGTCTCTCAATTATCAAAAGTCTATCAACCTGTTTGCTCCGTGATATACAAATTATATTTCGAGAAATTATTGTTATCAGCAAAAAGTTCGATCTGGAGATTTTGAGTAATTCCACGTTTTAAACCTTTCTATTCGCGAAAGAAAGTTTTTAAAACTTTGTCTGAGTGTTTGTCTACCTGTCTATTTGTCTGTCCATGCGAATAAATTAACTCGAAAACACAGCAATCTAGATGGATGAAATCTGACGTATAATCCTTACACTAAAAGTGCAATTCTATACTAAATTATGGACAAAACCCATTGGTAGAAAAGGGAAGTTTCTTACGCACATATCTGATATTCTTCAATGTAAACATAAAAGTGTCACATTTGAACAAATACGTTTAACATACGCCTTGTCATTCGTAGTGAATTAAAATTGTATACGTTAATTTTTACTTTTTTCCTGCACATTTCCGTTCACAATCAAGAAAAACATTTCAATTAATTACTTAACTTATTTACTACAGGATGAGTCCTAAGCCTCGATACAAATGGTGAAAGCGGTGATTAATGTTTACTTTATTCATAGATATGGTATCATATGATGCTGCAGTTACAGGATTTGTCCTACATGTCTCTCTTCCATATCGATACACAATGACAATCGCTCTAACCAATTTTCACCAAAAACATTCTCGTGCATGTTCAGTGTCCACTCACAGAACTCTACCTTACTCTCAGGCTCGTCTGGTGGTAAGGTCTCGACTTCGGGACCTAAGGGTTCTAGGTTCGAAACCCGATTCTACCGAAGAACCTCCGTGTAAGCGGGTTTGGTGCACGTTCAATCCGTCGGGGCCAAAAGTCCTCCCCCTGGTGTGGTGCAAAAAAATGCCCACACTGGCCCGGCCTACCCAAGAAGGGTGTAAGGCCGGTAGAGGACCAGCGAGGAGAGAGCCGCTCCACTAGCATGTGAAGGACGGGATTTATTGGGTACAATAAGATGATACAGGCATTGCCCGAACAGGAGCAGTAATTTTAAATACAAGGGAGCTGGGAGTGTAAATATGGTACACGAAAAACAAAATCAGAACTTCGAAAAATAAGTTAAAATTATAAAAAATAGGCATTAATATAACCTTAAAATAAAACCTAAAAAAGCAAAATTCCGACAGAGACTCCTGAATTTATAATTTTAATTTCCAGATCCTTTGAACTTAAAATCTTTACGTTTATCATAAATTCCTGTCGGAATTTATGATAAACGTAAAGATTTTAAGTTCAAAGCTATTACACTCTGCAATTTTCATACATGTCTTCAGTTTAAAATTTTAAGAAATTCTATATTTTCTCAAATTAATAGGATTAAAAATATTTGTAATAACCAATATACTTTTGTTAAGGCTCTAGATAATTTAAAAAATATATTAAAAGATAACGGATATCCTGGTTATTTCCCAGTAGTTAATAAGTTTCTAAAAAAACAGTTTTAAGAATCTCTGTTTTTCTGGAGAATAGTTCGAATTCTTCTACATAGATGGCGCTAGGGGCTTGCTTCTTGATGTTATTGGCCTCACTTATTTAGAGCGTCTGTTTTTGAAAGAGGAAGACTTTTTGGTTTGTCTCATTTTTGATTCTGTTGTACAGGTATCTGTCATGTTTTTTCTTTTTTCCTCTTATCCTATTTTCAGGGGTTGGACAAAAATTCAGGCCACATAAAGGAATAATTTTGACTATTGGTCTTTCCTTTATTCAGAAAATTTTTGTCCTGCTTCAGAGCTACAATGGCGTGTGGCCTCTGAGGAGAATCGCCATTTTTGTTCTTTTACAATTTTCTTCCATTTTGCTTTCATTCTAATTGTATTTTTCGTTCTATTTTGCTTTTTTATGTTTTATTTTAAAGTTTTATTAATGCCTATTTTTTATAATTTTAACTTTTTTTTGAAGTTCTAATTTTGTTCGCTAAATAGAGAGTGGTACCACATCAAGTCAACAGAATGTCAATCCGTTCTTCCTTCGTAAGTGACGTCTCTTTTAAATTGGTTCACCTTCTTCGAAACGAAAAAGAAATTAGTCACCGCTTCCACCGTTTGTATGGAGATTTATGACTCAACCTATAATGAATTCCTACTCCTTTCTAGAGAAAAATATTAAATACATTATTCATGTGAAAGTCACCGTGCTTGGAATTGACACTTAACTTTTGAACAAGAAATATAAAAAAAATTTTAAAGTCAATTCCTACTTAGGTGATTCGAGATATAATGAAAAACGTACTGCGCATGCGTCATGCATAATATGAAATGACAGACAGACAAGAAAGTGAGTTAATATTGCATTGTCATCTAGTTGTGAGCCATGTTTAAAGTTTCAAGTCTCCAGCTCATAGGGAAGTTAGTTTAAAATCGATTGCAAAATTTGAACAAGATATAGGGAGAGTGTGAACTAATAAGTAGGAATTTAAAAAAAAAGAGAAATCGGAGAAAAACAGCAATTAGTATCATTGAAAAAAAATTGAAATTTTAAGATGTCGACCCCCACCCCCAGAAATTATTTCTAAAACCATAGTTGAAAAATCAAAAAACAATAGTAGAAAATGCAATTTTGGATAATTTTAGAGGAATTTTATGGAACCAGTCAAGAGCATATGGTTGCATAACATACACACAAACAGAACTGTTTTTAACTCTTCGTTATAATTTATATCCTTATAAAGGAGTATACTCGAAAGTCGAGGGGAAAACCCTAGAGACTTTTTTAATTGGTTTAATTTGTCGTTTATAGGTCAGCTATTCCGTTTTTTAAAACATACTTAGAGCTTTTTCAAAATTTTTATTATTTTTATTAATAATAAATAATAATAATACTATAATTTATTAATTTTTATTAATACCGATCTGGAAACCTCGTAGTTAGTCAGAGAAAACTTTTGCTACACTTTTTGTTAGCTTAAGTTAGCTAACCGACGCATGAGAAATAAAGCTTATTAAATATGTTCGAAAGAAATGAATTTGTAAGCATTTTGTAAGATGACATATGTCAGAAATTGAATGCAACTGGCACGACACATGTCACAATATTTATCTTTACTATTTCACAAGATTAAGGAAATTTTATGATGAATACATCTGCAGTTTATACAGTAGCAAAACTTGATACTAGCAGCTTAATATTTTCAAAAGAGGTTTTGTATTGACTAACGAATTTCAGCCGAACATCATTTGTCATACTGGTTTGTTAACTTCGAAAGTTAAGAAATTTATCACCTAAGAATAAATAAAAATTTGCCTTAATTGATTCGTGTCAATTAATGGCATACCTTCACAGTATATGTAAGTACAAAAGCAAAAAAATAATTGTATATCTTCTTAAACCTATAATTTCTATCAATGTTGGAAAATGAGTATGCAGATTTAATGAAAGTTTTCTGATGTTGGAATTTTTATAACGTTGCACATGTTACTTGACTCTAGAAGAGCTTGTCATAATGATAACAATGCGATGATGAACATTCGAAAATTGTTGAGAGAGAAGGATCAATCACCTATTTATCACAGGTGCAGGGAGTGATGCTATGGTACAGGAGAATAACATTATCTGTATGTTGACTATGTACACCGACAGATTAGATACGAGGAAAATAAGAAATGCTTATGAGTTAATGGTACAACAATTGCACTAACTCTTCCATAAATTAATAAAATCTACTGGCACAATATACGAGGCATGTCTGGAAAGTAAGTACCGTTTTGGAAAAACTCGCATAAAAAATGTTTTTTCAAAATAAAATTTCTTTTTACATGAAAGAGCATTTCGTAAACTAGTTTTCTACATAGTTACTACCATTGTTCAGACATTTGTCATAGCGAGAAACAACTTGTCTGTACTCTCTTCAAAGAAAGATGCCGCCAGTGAAGACAGCCACTGCTGAACACCGTTTTTTGCGTCGTCAACGCTGTCAAAGCGCCTACTTTAATCACGCTTAAGTTCAAGAACAAACCCAAGTTTCATCACCGGTCACAATTTTGTTCAGGAATTCATTGTCCTCGTCACTGCATCGAGTACGAAATTTCAAAGCACTGCCAAGTCACTTCGTTTTGTGGACATCCGTAAGCATTTTCGGACCCCAACGGGAACACAATTTGAGATAATTTAAGCGATTTGTGACCATCTCATGCAAAACAATTTTTGAAATTTGTGGAAACTCATCAAAAATCATTCCTATTGTGAACCGTCTGTTTTCACGAATTTTCTCATTCACTTTTGCAACCAAACCACCATTGACAACAGAAGGTCGCCCACTCCGTGCTTTGTCATGAACATTGGTGCGCCCATCATTAAATTGTCGAACCCACTTTCTAACCATTCCATCAGTCATTACATTTTCACCATAAATCTCTACAAGTTGACGATGAATTTCAGATGGATTAACTTTCTTTGCGTTCAAAAACCGTATTACAGAACGCACTTCACAGTCGGCGGGATCGCTAATCGTCTTAAACATTTTGAACGCTCACTAACACATGTAAACACAACACAATCCGGCTGTAATGGCGTCAGTGGACAGACAATGAACCAGAGATACGAGTGCACATGCGCGGAACTGCGACACTAGCGCTGCGGTGGCGGTAGAACGAAACGGTTCTTACTTTCCGGACACGCCTCGTATTCATATATTTAATGCTTAGAAATGGAAATAAAAAATATGTAATATGCATTTAATGGATAAGACACGAATATGAATTTATGAAAAGAGTATTGTCAAAATCTTTTACTCCGCATCAAAATACCTAATTGTTTCCAAAAACACCTCTTTTTTTCAATCAACACGTGAAAATAAAACATCATTAGCGAAACAAGGTTTTAAAATTTCTCAGTTAACCGTTTCCCTTAATAATGATTAAATCATTAAAACTGCAAAAAACGCAATCATTTAATCTAACAAATAACCATTTCTACCATCATTATTTGGAATCTTAATGTAAAGAAAGGAATTAAACAGTAAATCGCGCCATTTTCTTAGTTCGTCTCTCTTACGCGAACACTTCAGTTAATGTTTTATGGGGGCAATTTAGAGCTTTTACATATTATTACTCTCAAACACCAGGATTTATGGACAAACTTCTATTTGTAGCAATTTCCATTTATGCATTTGTCGGTTTACTAATTGGGTAATTGTCCTCCCCCTAACTAGCGTCCGTTGATGGAGCGGCTCCCGTGTCCCATCGGATAATAATCGCAGCGTCTTATTTGTGACGCTGACGCTACCAAATGAGATTCGATTTAGATAAAAGAGAGCCCGCGTTGTAACTGAAAAGGTCCATTAATCAGCTTAATTGCTGTGTCATCAATAAGAAATCGCACCGACTGCGCGAAGTCACTTCTGATGACATAAAAGGAATTCGATGCGATTGTTTGAGACTTAGTGGCACTCAATTAAAGTGTTCTAATGTTAGTTTAAAATGACTTAATGAGTTGTATATTCGGGATAATTTCGCATTTTTGAATTAAACGTCAGATTAAGGGTCGATTGTTCATATGTGTTGTGCAATTGAAAATTCTTGAATAGCATCGATAAAAAATGCTCTTAAATGTACACAAAATTATCTTTTCCACGGAGGAGAGTGTCAATTTTTGAATTTGAAGTTTTCTTATTCGCAAAAACTCATTTCCGGTCTGAAATTAAAAAACTTTTTATTTATAATAGTGCTATTTTACTAATTTTCGACTATTTTAGAATTTAGATTATATAAGAGCGCGTTGTAACTGAAAATATCCATAAATAAGTTTAAA
>BGPR01004389.1:67303-81558 GCA_013235015.1 Araneus ventricosus | reverse complement strand
AATTTCGCATTTTTGAATTAAACGTCAGATTAAGGGTCGATTGTTCATATGTGTTGTGCAATTGAAAATTCTTGAATAGCATCGATAAAAAATGCTCTTAAATGTACACAAAATTATCTTTTCCACGGAGGAGAGTGTCAATTTTTGAATTTGAAGTTTTCTTATTCGCAAAAACTCATTTCCGGTCTGAAATTAAAAAACTTTTTATTTATAATAGTGCTATTTTACTAATTTTCGACTATTTTAGAATTTAGATTATATAAGAGCGCGTTGTAACTGAAAATATCCATAAATAAGTTTAAATGTTGTATCATCCATAAGAAATGACACTGACTGCAAAAGAAGTGTCTTCTGATGACATCAAAAGGAATTCGATGCGGTTGTTTGAGACTTGGCAACACTCAATTAAAGTGTTTTAATTGTTAGTTTTCAATGAATTTAATGAGATGTATCTTCGAAAAGGTTTTATATTTTCGAAATAACGATGATTAAGTTCCACATTAGAATGTTACTGATCGTTAAAATAGAAATTGTTAATGAGCTGTGCAATTAAAAGTTCTCTCGAATGGCATCTATAAAAATACTATAAAATTATAGTAAATTGTTTTTGGTTGATGTGGAGTGTATGGTACCGACTTACTTCGTTTCTTTTAGGATCGCCAACTCTTTGCCGCCAAGAACGGCAATGAGAGAACATTTGTTTTGGATGCGTCTAGATGTTTTTTTACGAGTGACAAGCACGCATGCGCACAAATTGATCTTTTCATCGGTGTTTTGCTTATCAAGCTATATTGCGCCACGTTTCGATTGGAATGTTTTGTTCAACTCTTCGATGCAATTGGTCGATAAATTCGAATTCGAATAAAACTTCGTTTGGAATACTTCGGATGGAATATCGGTTCAGTACCGTGTAAGTTATTCTGTGTGTTTCGTTTCTCAATGAAAAATCGAAGCTACTAGTTTCCTGCTATGATGAAAGCGAAGTCGCTGATGTTTTCTTAAGTTAAAAAATTTTCCCCGTACACGCTTGAAATGCCGCAGGCATTGAGTGCAGAAATTCTAGTTTTCGGAATTTTTAAAAAAAATCTTGATTCCTAACATTCAATGAAAAATCGAAGCTACTAGTTTCCTGCTATGATGAAAGTGAAGCCGCTGATGTTTTTTTTAAGTTAAAAAAATTTGCCCGATACACACTTGAAATGCAGCAGGCATTGCGTGCTCAATCTTTTGTTTTCAGGTGACGCAAGCGCAAGAGAGCAATAAAAAGCGCATTGCACATCCAAAACAGTATTTGGCGACGGCACATGAAATTGCGCCACGAAAAATTGGCGAGAAGTAAGCCGGTACCGTACACTCCACATTTACCTTGTTTTTCCCTCTGACTATTTGACAGTGTTTTCTTTTTGATATCGTAAATCTGTTTCATTTGTTAGTGCTGATTTTTGATATTTTGGGAAAATATTATCAGTAAAATCCGTTTTTAAGCCATCTTAAAATTCAGAGAAGCATATGTTGAGTAATTCCAGTTTGTTTATAATGCTGTTTTTCTAAGTTTCTTCAATTTTAAAATTTAAAAAAAATATTTTTAGAATTAAATAAACCCTATTCTGTAATGCACAGCAATTTGAAACATGAAGCATACAAATTTTAATTTGATTTTATTTCTCATGAAAACTCTTATTATATGTTAAAGAATTACACAGTTAATAGAAAGAATATCTTAAAAAATTTACGAAAAATGGCTCAAAAAGTAAATTAAATGCATACTTTTAAACCGTAAATCCATCTTATTAAAAATTAAAATAGCATTTCTGGTACTAGGAAGAGAAAGAAGGTATCCCAAAATGTGATATTTCTGAATTGAAAAATTTCTTTCATCAGAATTCTGATAAAATTTATTCAAAATACATTAAACTTGGCTGGCGTATTCGTTCTTAAACCCTTGATTTTCTTCTCGAAATGTAATATCCAAGAGTCAAAATCTGTAGTTTAATTTTTTCGAGGTAGATTTTATAGATAAATTTTGTGTCTTGGGGAAATCATTCTAAAATCCGATAAACAAGAAAACATTTAGAATGCGTATCTATTTTCGCAACGAAACATTTGAAAGTAAGCAAATGAAGCGTCTGGCATATCTCAAATACCCTCAGGATACCTCGTTATAAACGAATTAGATTTTTCCCCGTTCTTTAACTTGGTGTAGAGCCTCAGAACATCTCTAAATTTTTCTCTTAAATTCATTATGAAATATACAAAAATAGGCTCAATCCTTACAGTAGCTAAGTATAAAAAAGTTGGATTTCTCTTCTCTTTGCTTTCTCGTATCCTCTTGATACCCAAAGGTTTAATTTTCGACCAATTTTTACAAAAATCGAGATTAATACACTTGATAGGATTATATAACACTATATATAATTAATTTATTAATTATATATTAATATAATTGATGAATTAGTTAATTTGTATGAATAACTAACAATTAATTATACATGATTAATAGATAACAGCATGGACCCACCCAAAGCATTGGACAGAGTGAATAATGGGCTTTGAATGTAAAGAAACCTTTTTTGTAAATAATACACAAATATCCATTCAAATGGAAGCGGAGACTCGATAGGATATACAATCATCCCCATAAGGCTTCGTACATAACTTGTGAACGAAATATTATAGCGGCTGTGTGTTATGTAGCCGTATGTTTTCGACTAGGATCCATATAAAGTTCTCTCTAAAGCTCTGAAAGCATCTGAAATAGTCTTTTCTGCTGAAATAATAATTTCACTTCGTTGCTCATTTAATTACTTTGATGTTTTCTGACGTTGATTTTGAGATTATTTAGCGAAGAAAAAAAATTCTTATGCCATCTTTAAAGTTGACAAAATTATGCTTTATTCAATTTCTTCTGATTTCCATGATATCTTTAAAAATTCACCTTTAATTACTAGCGTACGTGATTGACTTGCACACAAACAAATATATTTAATATTTCCACTGGACGAAGTGGTAATGTGCTTGCGAATTAATAATTAAAAATTTACGAAATATTTTCTTTGAGCTTTCTATTATATATAGTTAAGTATTTTACAAACAATTAAAACTCAACTAACATTTTCAGTACGTACACCTATTAAACCAATAATTAAAATTAAATATAAAATTATGTTACCTAATTAATAATCATACAATGGAATACAGAAAGATAATTATAAACTATTACTATGAAAAAGACAACCCAGATTTGGAATTCCAACAATCAAATACAAATTGATCTTAGGAATCGATTACGTCGCATTAAATTCGAATTTTAGAGGCACCAACCTTCTGCGAAGGCCAATTGTTGGAAAAAAGCAAGAAGTATATATATATATAATATATTGATAAGGTAACATTATTTTAATTTTTAGATTAATATGTGTATATATTGAAAATGTTACATGTGTTTTTATAGTTTGAAATTTTAACTATATATATATATATATAGAGAGAGAGAGAGAGAGAGAGAGTATAAATCGAAAAATGAAAGAGTATAAAATGTGAAATGAAAAACGCAATAAAAGCACAATAACGTTTCTTCAGGGGATGAAGTTATTGTGAATTGCTAAATATAAAAGTTTGACATTTTCTTGCAATCAGTTATGCCGCAAGGCCTAAAACACTGATTTTCATCCCTGATGCCAAACCAACCAGAAAAAAACAGAGAGAGGAGTTTTGAATAATTAAAACAGAATTACGATGTGATAACATTAGAGAAAAGTAAGAAAAAATATTTTACGTACCAGAAGGACGGATGTTGTCGTGGCAGTGTAAGCGGTGGGTCACTCTACAGACTGGCGTTGAAGGGGTGTGAACAGAAACGTTATTGTGCTTTTATTGCGTTTTTCATTTCACATTTTATACTCTTTCATTTTTCGATTTATACTCTATCTACCACAGCGCTTTTGGACTTGCAGCTTTTAGCGCATTCATTGTGTATGTGATATATTTATACTGCTTTTCCATCTCTTACTATTACGCATTTTTGCTTTCTCGGATTTATTTTCAATTCGTTTTTTTTTTTTATCCTTTCGAATTTGATAAGATGTTTGTTATTTATTTGGTTGTTTCTATTATGTTTTTTTTTCTATTATCTATTATTTTAAAAACAATAAAATAATAACAAACATTCATATCAATCAAAGGATTATCATAGAAAAAGGAAATATCAGTAAAGATAAAAAAGGCAAATAGTAACAGATGAAAATACATAAATATATCACTATACACAATAGATACGCTAATCCAATCAAAATGTGTAGATAAAAGTATAATCTAAAATTAATAATAAAAATATATTTCATCTTATTCACACAATGGCAAAGCTAATGAGTTAAAAACCATGAATATGAAAAGCACAATCAGATAGAATTCCCAATCAAATGAATCGACCTGAGGAATCGATATGTCACATTCTTCGAGAATTTACCAAACCTTCTGTGAGGTTGTTGAAAAAAACAAAACAAATATAGGAGTAAATCTAAATATTAAGAAAAGACGAGTATATATATGTATATCTTTTTTCTTTAGTATTCATAAAACGACGAAAAGCGAAATTTATATTTTGGAAAGGTACCTCTTCTCTTAGATGGACTTGGTCCAAAATTGGATAAGTCACATTTCTGTAAATCCACTTTGTAAATTTTTCATCTTGGTTTTGTTCTTAAGTTATTTTCTAAACATTTTAGAAAAGCGCATAAGAACATAGTTTCACAGGGCATTTTTCATCTCAGAGAGTTCGTTCATGCACCTGATGAATCAGTTTTCATCTTTACCCGCAAGAGGTGTGGTGTGAGCAGGACTTTAGAATCACGAATATCAGAGACCCATTCCCGAAGCCTGCGATTATTCGAATCCTGCCAGATGAATCTACCGTCTTGTCAAACATCCTCTATTGAGTGGACCTGAAAGTTAAGGAGAAAAAAAAGTGCCAGCTCGTTGCCGCCACTCAGTACTTGCGGGTCTATTCTGTCACCCGGTTGGGTGGGAGACATCCACTTCTGTCTGTTGGCCTTAACGTTCCGGAAGAGCGCGTCTCCCAGCTAGCGAAATACCGTCGAACCAACGATCTGATTCAAAGTACAGTTGCCGCATGCTCCCATTAAGTAGGTTTCGGCATCGGAACCGGAGGATATCAGGTTCAAGCATATTACAAAAGATCTTTAAGAGCATAATGGCCTGCTGCATTAATTCTGAAGCTTGTGAAGATCAAGGGTCTATTCTGGTATCCACGTTGGGTTTGGGGCAATCGCGCCGTTGTTAGCGATGCGAAAGGTGACCAACCCAACCAGTATATGTCCCATAAATCTGATTCAAGTACGAGTTGCCGAGTGTCCCGGTGATTTCAGCATCGGAACCAGGATATCAGGTTAAGCGCGTTGCAAGATCACAGGCATGGCCTGCTGCATTTAATTCCGGCACCGAAGATCGAGGGGTCTATTCTGAGTATCCCCGGTTGGGTTGGGAGACGTCTTTTCCCGTTGTGCGTGCGGAAGAGTGACATCTCCCAACCCAACCAGCCTCCAAAATAGACAATAAAATCCTCAAGCTAATGTGTTTGTGAAAGTTCAGGAGATTGTGCGGTGACATCTCTTCACTTCCCCGTGGTACAAAATTGCAGGATCCGGCCTCAGGTTGCTTTCCTGAAGCAGGAACTAACATTTTGTAACATAAAGAAGCAAAATTACAATTTCACTTTTTTGCATCCAAAATAAAGCAGTATAGCTTCCAAAATGGGTTTATAATCCAATTGAGTCTAAACAATTTATCACCATTCTCATCTACTTCCTGCTGGGTAGGTCAGAAACACTGTACCACCAGTACTCCTACTTGGGCAGGCGGTGGCCTAGTGGTAGGTCCGAGCATGGGTCGAAGATCTAGGTTGGGTAAAACCATTCCACTGATATCCGCTGTGTATAAAGCTGTGCAGTTGAATCAGGCGAGTACAAACACCTTCTCCCTTGGTGTGGCGTGCACAAAATGCCACACTGGCCTCGACCTACCCAAGTGAAGGGTGCAAGGCCGATAGAGGACTGGGGAGAGACCGCCCACCCAGCAGGCGGAGGACGGATTTTCTCTCGTAGAATAAGATGATACAGGCTGGAAGTTTGTGAGGAGGGGTGCCACCTCAGGGTGCTGTCTTCTATCATCTGACCGCGGTTCAAAATCATTTACATCACAAAATCAGACTCTATTGTTTTAATCGGTAGTTGATTATATAAACTAAAGCTAAACCTCTTGGGCAGTGACTGTGCCACTTTTCAATTGTGAAACGACATCCTTGTTGAATACCCACATTTTAAATCTCAGTTTGAGACTTTTAACAGACGCACCTCTACTGTCCCTGACTGATTAGATTCGACACCTTCAGGTGTTTATCTTTCGAGTTTTTAAAAGATTGGTTTATAGCAGGTTTAAACAGTAGCTTTTATTTTTTTTCATGTTCATTACTCTCATAATTTCCACTTCAAATTCATTGATAAATAAACGCGTAAAAGATTAAAATTTCTTGACTCTTCTACGCTTCTCTTCATAACACCTACTAATGCATGTTTGGCTCAGAAATTCAGAATGCTGGTGCTTGCGTCTAAAGCCCAAATAAACCAAAAAAATAAGCCATGAACTTCTGGTATTCGACTGGGCTAAATCCGTGTCTTGATAATTATCAAAAAAATTTTATGACTTAATTTGCTACTTTTAACTGTTTCTGAAACTGTCTACTTTTGCTCTAACCGTGAATAGTTACAAAGAGTGATTTATTACCATAGGCTGTCTTTACTTATTTTGCTTGAGATAAAATTTTAAATGCTTTTTTCTGAGAAATGATATTTTTGGGAAAACGCGTACGATAATATAATAGATTTCGAAGAAACGTTATTTAAGCATTGAGATGAAAATTTTCTGAGATTTTTTGTAATATGAACGTGCTTTCTCTAAAAACTAAGGTCAATTTTTAAAATCAGTAATATTTGTTTAAGATTGTACAAAAGCTATTTTATTGAAAAATTACCATTCAGTAATCATGATTTCATGCTTGTCAAAACTGTTTTGAAGTATATAGAAAGGATTTTAAGCCTCACTAGATATCATACAAATGATACTCCAACAAATTTATGTATATGATAGAATATAGATTTTATCTATGGCGTTAGCATGTAAGAGCACATTTTTAAATCATTTTCACTTCATGTTCTCGTTGTTTTAAAAAATATTAGTTTGAAAGCTTATTTTAACATTTTTCATTAGTTTAAAAATATAATTGAAAATAAGCATATAATATATATATATATGTTATTCAAAAAATGCTCTCCCGAACACAGTCGGATACCTCATAAATGAAAAGCAAAGTATAGTACAGAGAGCTTTTTAAGGTCAGAACCCTGATTTTATAGAAACCGTGAACTAAATTAAACTAAACTGCAGGGAAGAGCTTGTTTGGATGTCTTATCCATCAAATACGACGGAATAAAATCCCGTTTCCAACATTCCTTTCTCGATCCATATGGAGATGAGATTGCGAGTTCCATTTGTCCGGGCTTTAAAAGTATGGATTGGCCCCGTTTTCGAGACGTGTGCTTTGTCGGATCGAGATGAAAAAGTGAGAAAATGTCGAGAAAGAGGCTCCTTCTGAGATATCCAGCATTCGATGCATGTTAAGCCTCGAAGTATTATTCTTTTCAGACCTTTCATTTCACGGTGAAAGGCTCCATGAAGATTTTCTGTATTTTCCATGAGCGTTTCTTCGACGTATTCGCTTATTAGAAGCACTTTACTTCACGCAACGACACACCCTTGACTCCAGAGATGAGGATCTCCGGTTTGCAGTTTGGATGGGTGTGCTTAGTAGAATCTTTATTGATTCTAAAAAAATTCCTTGGAGTGTACATTCAATTCAAGTACAATTAATTCAACAAGTATAAAAATTTTATATAGTTTTACAGTGGAGAGATTTAAAGTAGTAGCCTCATCACAAACTTTGGGGCTGTTATATAATTTTGATTATGTAATGTTATAATTAGGATATGAGGGTAAACCTGGAGTTTACGGAACGCATCTGTTTCTCGCCAATTTTTCTTGCGATGAAAATCTGTAGGTCCAAACACTCTAAATAGGAAAATCATTAAGATTAGTCTTATGGTATAACATTCATGAAAACGCATCAATTCATAAATTAAACTTTCTTACATAATAATGGGAATGTTGCCGAATTTGGACCACTTGAACATTTTCTAATGTGCAATAAGAGAGAAGCAATTTTAATGAAAAAGTAGTAGAATTTTTTTGTAGATTACTTATCTCCAAAACAATGTAATTAACTTTTTATGCAATACACTTTATAGCAGGAAAAAAATAGCTTAAAAAGTGTGTCATCGGTCCAATTAACGTTCCAGCGGGCGCGCTTTTGCAAGAGAAAATTAAATTGTGCATCGTATTACATAATTATATCGTTATTTTATATATTTAAGTGCAATTTTATTTATAAAATCTTAGGCTTATATATCTATTCTATCTCTCATTAGGCTGATAAATACACAAAACATAAATAAAAGTTGCATTTATTTTTGTAAAACACGATAAATATATGTAATACGATGCACGATATGTCGTAAAATTTGCGTATGCGCGCACGCTGGAAGGTTAAGGAAAAAGGTTGCCCAGGTTGGATCACCAATTTCTTTAAGCGGAATGAAAGCAAAAATATTTTTTTGATTCTCAACTTCCCACCAGCACAGAATGTACGAACCCATGTATGACATTTATGCATTGTATCAGTTCTTTCTTTGTTTTCTCACGTATGATGTAAAACTACGTAACATTGTAACAGATGTAATTATCCGCCAGATGGCGCTGCCTCCCTCCCTCTCACCAGATGACTCTTGGACAAGTGCGTGAGTGAGTTTTGCACTCGGCTAAATATGTTTTCTTTTCTTTGTAAAATGTAAATAATTGTGAATGATCATTTAGCTTTAATTGAAGTAACTTAATCAACTTTCATGGAGCCCTTTGTTATTTCAACCTGAAATGTCTTTTCTTTGAGTTAAAGTAATGGCCCGCTCAGTGAACCACCTTTTTCTAATGAAGTAGAGCCGTTATAACATTAGTTTTTGTTCTTTTTTAACCAACATTTGATGTCTTTTTTTATTTGGCATAATTATTTCCTGAACAAGTCCTCTAGTTCAAGAAAATAGTCCCTTTGATTTAAACAGTTCAATTTAAGCAACTGTTTGTGATTTAATTTATGCAATTTTAGACAAAAACAAATTCTCTTAAGCTTAACTTTAAATATTTTTAATTAAATTCTTACAGTAAATTGTAGCCAAACAAGTTGCCTCTCTGATGGTATAATAACATATTTTAATACTTACTATAAATTAGGACTATTAGCCTTTTTGTTAAAATATTTAATTGATTATTTCTAAATTTAAATACCTGTTAATCGTAAATGTAACCATGAAATGTTTTCCTAAACAGGATTTCATATACCAAGTTTACATCGTTATAACATAATTTGCCTATTTTACTGCCCAATACTTATTAATAGAATTGAAGATATCAGTCCAATCTAGGCACCGATCCAAATATTTGGCAATAATTCCCTATCTATGTAAGAAAAGTACATTAAAGGATACTTTGATTTTTCAACTCTGTTGTTGAAAAGCTATTTTCACAGTTTTAATTTCCGAAATATATTTATCATTATTTTAACAATTAGTTTTAAAAAATCCTAAGTCATGTGATCAATAAATGTTAATTGTATGTAAAGTCAAGATCACATAGGTGAGAGATCATGAGGTTAAATCGCCTCAGTGCAACTGTATAGTAACAATAATAATACAATTTATTATTGCTTTCTCGCATCACATTTTATATTGAGTTTTTCTGGGACCTGTAAGGATTTTCAGCTTTCCAATCCGTACGAAACTTTAAGCCTGATCTTGAATTCTATATAATTTCAGAGTATTACGAAAAGTTTCGAAAGTGAAAGCCATTCCAGTTACGAAACTGCAATTCCTTATCAGTAGAATTTTCAAACCTAATATATTTCGAAACTTAAATAGGATACTTAAGACCAGCTGATGCCATTTCTTGCGCTTCTTCACTGTTCAGAATTGATAAAATTCATTTCGAATATTTTTTCCGAGTTCTACATTTAAAAAAAACCCAAGTGTATGGCTTACAGCAGGAAAAATCAGGGACAAAATAGGACTCTGAATATCAGCTTTAGGAACCCAAAAAACTTTAAACGATTTTTCATCAAAACGGTTACTAATTTTGCTTCGATATTTGCATTTTAAAAGAAAAAAATGAGAAGAGAAAATTATCTAAACCGGATGGGCATATCATAGAATTGATTTTATATCCGCGAAATGCACTACGATAATTTAAAGATGAAACTTATTGCGACTAACGGAGAGTTAGACACTTTTGTATTGGTTTGACTTGGAAGTTTGGAAAGTTAAATTTTATCTCGTATGTCATTCCCTTCATTGCACCAACAATCAAATTACAACATACATTATCAGTAGCCCTCTTTAAGGTATCCGACTGGTTTAAAATCGTCGTTTTCGATGAAATTATCAAAAAAATTTTATGACTTAATTTTGTAACCTGTTTAATCAGTTTTCTAAAACTCACTCACTTTTTACTCTACATGAATTACAAATGGAATTACAGCTGTTTTATTACCGAACTGTAAGCATTATTTTAAGTTGAATGAAAACTTGAAATGTGTTTTCTGAGAAATGATATTTTTGAGGAAAACTGTCTACCGTAGCAATGATTTCTCAAAAGGTTATTCAAGTATTAATAGGAAATTTTCTGTAATATGCTTAATGTTTTCCTCTAAAAACTAAGGTCAATTTTAAAATCAAGTGATATTTTTAAATGTTTAAGCTTAAACGAAAAGCATTTTTATGAAAAATTACCAGTTTAGTAACTATGTTCAGCCAGATCTCAAAACTACTTTGAAGTACAAGAAAGATTTTAGAGCATAACACAGATATCTGTCATAAAAATGTACTCCTACAAGGATTTATGTATATTTAGAATATGATTTTGTCTACGGCTGTTAGCGTAAGGGAAATATTTCAGTCATTTTTCTTCAAATTTCTCAGGTTTTTTAAAAAATATTATTTTGAAAGCTTAATTTTAAAACATTTTCATAGTTTTAAAACATATGCAGTTGAAAAATAACATTAAAAATATATATAAGTTATTTTTCAAAAAAATGTCTCCGAACACAGTCGGATACCTTAAGTTTTAACCCTTAAAACTTGAGGTATCCGGTTTGGTTAAAAAATTTATTTTAAAATGTTTTTAACTTTCATTTCTTGAATAAAACATGGAAAAAATACTTTAAAAAATCCTATTTTGTTTTAAGTATGATTTATGGCTAAAAAATAGTTTGTTACCATCTGACAACACTGGGCTTTATTTCAGAAAAAAATTTCCTTCATAACATTCCATAATGTCAGACACAGATGAATTTTGATAAATGATAACACGGATAAGGAATTTCCTTCAAAATTGGAGAATAAAATATATTCTCAAGCGCATCTTCAAAGCTAAAAAGATACAGCCTCAAGTGCAAAACACCCATTCATTTTTATTTTTTATCAGCACTCGAGCTGCCATCTATATGTTGTGAATTGATTTAACAAAAATTTCGGTATGTATCCTATTAGCTACAACAGGCATTAGAACTTCAGTCTTATTTTCAAGATTTTAGAAGTCAAAATTGGGTATGTTGCTTAACCTTGGGATGGTGACATTGAGTCAAATTTACTCCTTTGCCCATCAAACTGCGAAGTAACGTTTCCATTCCAAGGTTAAAGGCATCACTGGGCCTTTAACTGCTAAAACTGGACGATAATTTAACAAATCTTCCACAATTTATTTTTTTTAAAAAATCTAAAATTAGTATGAAAATGATATGCTATTCAACATTCGATAGGCTCCGTATATTTAAATCACCCATGTTAGAAGCATGCTTAAACGAATTGGAGTATCAGCGGTTATAATGCAAGGGGATTCAAAGCTTTAAAAGCCATATCACACGAGCAAAAATTTGCCAACCCAACCCTCAACTCAACCGTACGTTCAACTCAAAACTTGAGAATTGGATTTAATCTCCCGTCTGATATGGAAGTTGGGGTTGAGGAAAATACACTCAACCCCTGTAGATTTCTCGCGACAGAGTTGACCCAACCTTGTATCTGAACCAATCAGATGAATTGTTGACTGCTTTGGTCACAACACGCAACGTCATACTCAAAGATGGCGGCTCCCATGAAGTGGTCGTTCCCCAGCTGATATGCATTGCCTTATATTTCTGTCCATCCTCTTCATTAACCTTCCAGAGGGCGCGCGCTTTCAAAAGGTACTTGCTTTGTGCATCGTATTACATATTTATATCGTTCTTTCATAAATTTAAGTGCAATTTTTATTTATGAAATCTTTGTTTGCTATTAAGCTAATAAATAAAGATAACATAAATAAATGTTGTATATATTTTTGTAAAACAACACGATATATTTATGTAATACAATGCACGATATGTCGTAAAATTTGTGCAGGCGCGCCCGCTGGAAGGTTAATAACGTGTATAGAAACAAAATAAGCGACAACAACAAACAACCACGAATAAGATTTTCGCCAAATATAAGGATAGAGTTATATTTCTGACGGTCGGAAAATAAAAACTGCTACCAACTCCTTACCCAACGCTGGCAACCCTAGTTCGGTTGAAATTGGGATCAGAGTTGGCGGTTGCATTGACTGTATTTTTGTCCGTATGATAAGCGCTTAAAAGATTGAAGTACACTTCTAATAAAGCATATTTAGGAGTCTATTCTGGTAACCCCGGTTGGGTTGGGTTCCGCACGGAAACAACGGAACCCAACCCAACTCACAACCCAACCGGGGGTACCAGAATAGACCCTTTAGTCATACAATCCATTTTCGTAGCATAGGCGGTGAACTACTAAGAGGTAGCAGTAATTACGGTCTCGTGAAGTGAGAAGAATGGCACAAGAATGGCCCAGGAAGAATGATTTTTATTGACAGGAACGACAGAATGTGAATGAAAATGGTGATCTCCAGCAGTTATACAAGCCTCATGCCTGAGACGCTTTGAGCGGTATACATTGGCAATCACATCAGGCATCCTCGGACATGAAGGGGTCTATTTCTAATTGCTGGTATGCTGAGTCCCCAAATGCTAACAACGGAACCCAATCCACCCCTGCCCCAACCGGGGGGTACCAGAATAGACCCCAACAGTCATGCAAATAAAAACATCATGAAGTCGATGAATCGTAGATGAAGTTTTCGATATGGCCCCTAAAGGAAAAAACAGTCTAGACAAACCCCCTAGAACAGTCCTGACTTAGAAGATCGTGCTGCGAGACCACTCCGACAGATCACTGGCCAGGGACTGCAGCGTCTAAGGCGTTCCGCACATCCATGCCGAGATGGAGTGGCTGTCCGTCGTATTTGAGCAACATTCATGCTAATGAACATATTTAAGTATCCGTGTCAGAATCTCTTGGAAGATATAGGAGGTCCGTTTTGCTGTCCAGTCGGTCAATCAAATTATATGCATTAAAAACACCTTCACAAGAAAAGGTCCATCCAAAAAATAGGGTTTGTGCTGCAAAATTCGGCTCACTGCATTCTGCTGAGGAAACCAATGTGCAAAATCGGTACGAGAATGAGACGCAGGTGTCAAAGGTCGAACCTTCTCTTCATGGTAGAATGTAATCATCCATCCCATAGTGCTCGCCAAACTTCTGGTTGGGACCCATGTGCGGCACAGGAAACTGTTTCCATACCATATCAGGCATTAGCACAATCTTCTACCTTCGTCTCGAAGCATTATGTCCTCTGCGATGCGTGACATCCTCATAGTCCTGTATTTCTCATGCCACAGACGAAGAAGCCCATTTCGCAGACACATCGGTCCAGTCGCTCAACGGTCTTACGATCTGACAAGCGTCGTGTCGTAAAACAGTCCTGGTACAGTCTTTGGACTCCGACCTACAGTGCCATGTGAACCATGTTTGTTTGAGTCGTTAAACTAGCTATGTCCCCTGTAATCCACGGTAGAAATAATGTAGAGTGCGAAACCCGGCGTTTCAAGCGTTAACTGACACCGTCGTCCACCGATTCAACCCTACGCATTATGTCTTCTGCAGTACGTGACATCCTTATGGTCCTGT
>BGPR01004389.1:1944-60937 GCA_013235015.1 Araneus ventricosus | reverse complement strand
CAGAGGGGTAAAGTCAAAGCTTTACTAGTATAATATGATCCAACGCTGTAAAAGTATTAAGTAAACACATTAGCCTGTGAAAATCGCAGGATGCATCAGAAAATAGATTTGCTTCCAACCCGCGGAAATCGCGGAATATGCAGTCAGAAGGGTAAAGTTATTCAGACATTGTGATTTGATACAAAATGGCGGATAATCCCTAAACATCTCAAATGTTCCATGGACTTTTAGATGAATCATAACGACAACACACTGCAAAAATAAATGGTTCCATCTAATTAGATAAGAAAACAACACAGTTAAGGGTTTATTAAAAATAATTAGAAAGCTCTAACATCTTTTAATCATGAATACCGATTCCAATTAAATCTTGGGAAAAGAGAAAATTAAGCGTAATTAATGCTGTTGTGTCAATATCTTGACATTTAAATCAAACTTTTAATTGGACGCCATTTAATGAGAAACTACTTTACTTGATAGTAAATCTTGATTGTACAAAATACTTGAATTCCTAGATAGCAGAAAACGCAATTAATCCATTTTTAATTTCTCCCACTTAGCTGTAATTTGATTCAAGAGCATTTTAATCGTTTAATTTTAATTAGAATATACTTCCTAAAATTACATATTTCGAGCATAACTCTTAATTTTTAAAAAAATTAAGCAACTTCATTAACTTCTTAATGCTGCTTACTTAATAGCAAGCAGTTTGTAAAACAAATAGTCTTTACGTACTTTTTTTCCATAATTAGTTTAAACTATTGAGTATTAAGTTAAAGGTAAGTTATGCTACAGAAAACGTATCCAGGCATTTTAATTGGATGGTTTCGCTCTTTAATTTGTTATTTTTGAATACAATATCTTTCATAAAATGAAATCATAGAAATTTAAATTAAAAGGAAAATAAATTAAAAGAAACAAAAAGTAAACAATAATAATAATGAAAACGATAAACGATAAATTCAGATCACAGGAAGGAATAAATTTTGACTTTTTGTCATTCCTTTCCACAGAAAATTTTGTTCTTATGAACTAAAAATGGCGTGTGATTTCTGATGAGTGCGCCATTTTAGTTCCTTTCCATTTTGAATAATTTCTAATTAAAGTGTTCTAAGTAGTAGAGAATCTTGGGTTTTTTATTCTATAGTTTTTGTTGTATTATCTTTAAAAAAAATTCTGTTGAAGCAATTACTTTTTGCTGCTGCGTTTGCGCGCAAAAACGTTTATTGTTTTCATTATTTTTCATTATTATTATTGTTTACTTTTTGTTTCTTTTAATTTATTTTCCTTTTAATTTAAATTTCTATTATTTGTCTTTGTATTTTATTAGATTCGGCTGCATATGTACCTTTCTATTTAATGCAAAATATGTTTTTTTTATTTTAATTTATTTAAATTTAATTAATTAATTTTGCTAAATTTTATGAATTGTAACTATTATTTCATAAAATCAACTCATGGAATATTGCTCCCCATTATTCTAAGAGTTGGTATGGACGAGTTTTCTGTTTTATTTATATGCTCTAAAGTCGGACTTCCGCCTTACCCATGAACTTCCGGTGATAATGTTAATTCAATGGGAATCTTCAAAATTTCAACACTCTATTTGAAGACATTAATTAGGGGTCTATTCTGGTACCCCCGGTTGGGTTGGGTTTCGCACGTTAACAACGGAACCCAACCCAACTCCCAAACCGACCGGGGGTACCAAAATAGACCCCTTAGTGTTTAAAGTGGAGTTTTCTAATGTTATGGCTTAAGGGATACTTTGAAAATATTAAATTTCACGTTCCTGTTGTTGTAGCTCTCAATGTTTACTTAAAATAACAGCCTAATTTGGCGGAAAGGTTTCCATAATTATTCTTTATCGCTCTTTTTGGCGCTTTGTGTACTCAAGAAAGAATTGATTCGAACTTGATGATTGATATGGAATCCATTTGGATTTGGAGGTCGCTTAAATTGGAGATTTACTGGGAAACAGAAGTGAAAACTGCCACGGAAGTTCTGTGAAACCAATAATAACAAATCAGAAAACTCGTCCATATATTGTTAAAAAGCAGTTGTCTCAAAAATTCGGTACTTGCACGTTATAGCGGCCACCGAGATTGAATCGCCAAGCAACCGAGATATATCAAAGATGAAAGACAGTTTGGCGATGTGAGAACATTTTTTGGGGTGCTCAGAAAGCTTTTTATTGGTCTCTTGCCCACGGCATCTGAAAAGGACAAATTGTGCATGCGATTCCTGCGGCATCTAAAGTGGGTACCGGGCAAATTTTTTAAGCTTGAAAAAACATCAGCGGACTCGCTTTCATGAAAGCAGGAACCTAGTAGCTACGCTTGTTCATTGAATATTAGGGATCCATTCCTTCGTCAAAAAATCAACAGGCTCGGCAGTCCTGAATAAGTCCGTTCGGAAACGATCAGAACTGTAGAACACTGAACTTGCGAGCTTGGCGAAATCTGTATGTCGCCAAGTAAGCTCGGTGGCCGCTTTAACAAACAAGTACCAAAAATTCTTTCATTCGACTTTTGATATGACGAGTTCAACTGTAGAGTTTCCAATCAACAATGAGGCCCACTCTTATTTAACAAGTTAATTTTATAAAACTCGACACTTCGCACTCAGAAAAGTAATTAGATGCCTAATTATTCACTGATTACAAGGGCTCTTTCTGTTGCTACGAAACGTAAAAAATATTGGTGTGTAAGTTCATTTTTCCTGAAACATTATTCTGCGACATCTTTCAATTCTGTAGGTATTCTTTTTTACTTTCTCGTATACGAAGTATACAAGGTATTGTAAACGTCAAAAAATTCGAACTCGAGATTTTGACGAATCTCCACGTTTTAGACCTCCATGAGTCCGAAAAACACAATTTTGGAATTATGTCTGTCTGTATGTCTGTGTGTCTGTGAACACGATAACTCGAAAACTATGAGAGCTACGGGGATGAAATTTGATATGTGCTCTTTAAACATAATTTGTAGGTTTCTATCAAATTTTGGACAAAATCCGTCCACGGGAAGTCTGTCTGTCCGTATGTCCGAAGTCGTGTGAACACTATAACTCAAAAACTTGAATATCTAGATGGATAAAATTTGGTACACATTTTTATCGTCATGAATGTAGGTCCGTATAAAATTGTGGGCCAAATCCGTCAAGGGGTTGACTGTCTGCCGATCTGTATAATCGCATACTTGTATCTCATAAGCCCTTTTGCTTAGATAAATAAAACTTGATATCGCGAATGCTAACATTAATTATAGATCTGTGCCCAATTTTCATCTCAATCGGTTAAAAAACAGGTGTTCTAATTGAATATTTAGTTCAAAATGCACATTACGACTATGTGTTGGCGAGCGTTTCGCTTATTTTACTCAAGTGAGTATGGTTGGCGTTTGACCTTGGCGGAAATTGTAGCGAGCCGCAAACACGCGCTTCGGAAATATGGCAATCCCCAAAACGAAACTTTGTTTTGACATTCTCCAGATGGACTCCTGTGATTAACCAGAGGTGTAGTGGAATGTTGTGCGATATCTAGTGTAAGATTTCGTACTCAAAAACGTTAAATAAAGATGCAGTACCTCAGCGCGCGTAAAAATTGCGAACATACGCAATTTTTTTGCAAAATATTAAGTTTTGGGGAATTCATAAATTTTATATGTTTCATTGTAAATCACCATTCATAATTTTTTTTCAAAATAACCAGGCCTTGGGTGAATACCCCAAAAATATTCACCTACCAACTGGGTGTTTACCCACCCCACATTACTGGTCGTATGCGAGAAAGTTTCGGGGAGGTCACTCCCGCTGGTTCATAAATGAAATTTCCTCGTCTTGCCCATCAAACCGTTGAGTGACCGGTCTGGTCACCGGTACGGGGGTAAGAGACGGCGTTCTGTTCTGTTATACGATACACGGTGTATGTACCTCGTACAAATGCACGCCACCTGGAGGGTTAATCGCCATGTGAATCAGATAGAGATTCATACCTACAGTCTAATCAGACACCCCTCCTCTACTGTAGTTCAGAGATAGCAGTGAAGGAGTCATCTAATTAGAGAGAAGGTTCAAATTTCGGACGTGAATCGTAGCGACTAACGTGTTAAGAAAGTGCCGTAAAATGTTTCAAAAAGTAATGCTACATTTCAGTTTCACGCTGTTGCCAACAATGCAGTGCATGATTTCACTGAAACAATTAATCCATAAAAATCAAAATTTAATTCATTCGATTAAATCTTTACAGTTCTACGCTGCGCCTAAACGACGTAATGGTGTATTATTTTGACAATCTTGATAGATTTTGAAAGTTACAAAACCCGCAGAACACCTAAAAGTTAATTTTAAAGAATTCAATCTTAGTTAAAATGTAGAGTCTGAAGAAATAAATGCATGCAGAAGAATAATTATGCATCTGATTACTTTCCAGAACTCAAAGAGTAAATTCTGAAAGCAATTATCAATAAAACGGAAAAGAGCAAGAGAAGCGGCCAACCCTTGTACAACACGGCATTGCAATATACGGTTTCGATAAAACACAATCCAAAAATTGCAAGAGCCACTCACCAACAACACGGCTCGACTTAACAAATTTGGAAGCATGAGTTCCATTATGCATTCAACCCCTTAACAATGCTCATTTCGGGCATCAAACTGTGTATTTTTGCACTTATAATCTAAAATTTCCATTCATCGACGTTATCATTCGATACAAAAAGGGAGACATCTAATTAGACGATACAGAAAACTACACTGTTAAGAGGTTACTTATTGTCCTCATTTTAAACGATTAATACTTAAAACCATATTAAATTCAAAGTTTTTGTTTCCAGGTGCTCTTGTACGCCAAAACTTTATTCTTGGTACTGTACCTATGAACAAAACGTTATTTGTGGGTACTGGACCGATGAACAAAACGTTATTTTGGGTATTGTACCGATGAACAAAACGTTATTTTGGGTACTGTACCGATGAACAAAATGTTATTTGTGGGTATTGTACCGATGAACAGAACGTTATTTTGGGTACTGTACAGATGAATAAAATGTTATTTGAGGGTACTGTACCGATGAACAAAACGTTATTTTGGTTACGGTACCGACGAACAAAACGTTATTTTGGGTTCTGTACCGATGAACAAAATGTTATTTGTGGGTACTGTACCGGTGAACAGAACGTTATTTTGGGTACTGTACAAATGAACAAAACGTTATTTGTGGCTACTGGACCGATGAGCAAAACGTTATTTTGGGTACAACGAATGAAACGCTGTTTCTGGGTATTGTACCCTCGGATAAAACATTATTTGCAGGTACACGACCTACAGGTAAAAAGAAACTTAAATTATTATCAAATTTATTTAAAATAATTCCTATTTAACTTATTTTTCGTCTCCCCCCTCCCGAGCACTTGCATATGTTCGAAATTAAAAAGTAAGAAGATTCGAGGATATTTAGGTTATTATTACAAAAGAAAAAAAATTGAACAGAATATACGGTACTTATAAATAACATCTTATCCATTGCTTCAGTACCGAAAAGTCCCTATAAGTAATTAGATTGAAAAAGATCTTATCGTGATTTATTAATGATGTGATGTCATGTGATTTTTAATACTTTCTAAAATGTCAAAGTAATTGTTAAACTTTACTCTGTTTGGGAATATTAATTAACCTCTTCAGTTTATAAAAAGAACAGTTATCTTATATAAGTTTTCAAAGAAGTTTTAGTGCTTTTTCTCAGACAATTAGATTTCTTTCGTCCAGACAGCAGTTTCCTTGCACATTTTTCAAATGCCTGTTGTTCGAAGTTGCCTTCTGGAAGACGCAGACGAAGCAGAAAAAAAGAGAGAGAGAATTTTAAACATTTTTCTGTTACTGGGGACTATGATTAGCATGCTCTAAAGAATTTAAATAATTAAAACTTCCTTAACTGCTACTGTGACAAATGTCATCCGACAACTAAAGAAAGTATTACAATTAAGAATTACGAAGTACAAATGGCGATTTCAGAATCTCTTCATTCTTTTAATCATTGTCCACAGTCCAAAAGATGAATATTTATCATAATAAATTCGAATTTGTTATTTGTAGGTACTGTACTTACGAACAAAATGTTATTTATGAGTGCTGTACCCACTAACAAAACGTTATTCGAAGGTACTGTACCTACAGATATAATTCATTTGTAGGTACTCCACCTACGTATAAAAACAACCCCAACTTATTATCAGGTATATTTAAAATAATTCATGTTCCAAGTTTCTTCTCTACCCCAATACCTCTAAGTGCTTAAAATTAAATCCCCTTGAAGCGAAGGATTCTATTTTTATTTAATTCCTATGAAAGAAAATTTAAATTGAAGAAAATGTACCGTGTCTGCAACTAGCATTTAATTCATTGCTTCAGTTCCAGCAAATAACATTTCATCCGCAGGAGCAATACCTGTAGGTAACGCTATCTTTTTAAGTTTATCCTGTAAGTAATTAGAATGTGAAATCATTTCTTTTTTATATGATTTCATGTGATTTTTAATGCATTCCAAAACATCAAAGTAATTATCAAGCTTTGCATTGCTTGGAAATATCAATTAGTCTCTTTAGTTTATGAAAAGAACATATCTCAAACAACCCTGCAAATTCTGTGAATTAATTGTTTTTCAAACAAATTTTATTGCTTTTTCTCAGACGTGTTAGATTTCTTCGTTCCAGACATCAGTTGAGTTCCTAATGCATGTTATTCGAAGCTGCCTTCCGGAAAATACAGACGAGAAAAAAAGAGAATATTAAATATTTTTCGGTTACGCTATGATAAGCAGAATACTCTAATAAGCAATGAATTTAAATAATTAAAACTTCCGTAACTGTGACTGTGACTAAAGTCATCCGGCAGCTAAAGAAACCGTTACAATCAAGAATTACGAAGTGCAGATGGCGAATTCGGAATGTCTTTTAGTAAGTAAGGCATCAGAAATGTCTCTCGTATATCAAAGCCTGGCAAAAATACGGCTTGCATCTGCGATAAATTTATGTCGCTTTTTTCTTACTTCCTGATTCGAAGACGAGACTTTCAGCTCGCCTTTTGCACAGAGAAATGTGCGAAAAAGATTCAGTAGCCTTCTCTAAATATAGACTGAAGCTCACAATTTCAGTAAAGCGACATACTGCGCCTGAGCTGTTTGTTTGGAATTCTCAGATCACCGATTCTGGTTGCTGTTCTTGGCCTTCGATGGATTTTCTTCCGAGTAAGTTAAGCGTTTGGCAATTGTTCAGGAATAATTTTAACTGTTGTGTTGTCTGATTCAAATGAAGAAATATTATAATCTTAAATTACAACATCAAACCAATTTAATTTTGTTTCAATTATTATTTTAACTTTTCATTATCGCATGATTTGTTTACCTTTACTGCACAAAATCGTTATTTATATACAGCTCTTGCGAAATGCTTTTGCGATGAAATGAATTGCTATTTATATGGATCATTATAATAGAATCTTTCGATAGTCTGTGTGAATGTGATATCGCATTCCCCGAAGCAAACGGGTTAATCGTGATAATTTGTTGAAAAATTTCTTATTATGCTACAATGTTATGAAAGTTAAGTCGCTTTATTCTTCTTTGTGGACAAATCATTATGTCTTAAAAATTATAGCAATAATAAACTTTTTCGCCATTCTTATTTAAAATTAATTTAAATTTGTGTGGGTTTGCGTGCGTGCGCCCTCGTTCACATTCTTCATATTATGGTATTGTAAACCTCTATTGGAAATTCGTATGTATCAACACAAAATGGTAGACAACAAAACACGAAAGGTAAACCACGAAAAGTTTCGATGCTGAGCATTGTTATATTTTTCTACAAATTCCAAAACATTCTTAATGCAATAAAATGTTTTAATAAATAATATGTTTATAATAACGTAAAAATAATTTTAACGTAAAGGATAGTTTCATTTTAATCTGACCCATTTTCGTGGTTCTTGATTAGTATTTTTTAATTACAGCTATTAAAACTTGGAGATTGTTGTTTATAAAACACATCTTTGAACTTGAAAATGTGATTTAAAAACGGTGATTTCATGAATTTTGATTATAGTTACACTAAAACTTTACTGTATTGACTTATTCGAATTTGGTTTAATCCTGTGCGTTTTTAAAAGACCATGGTATATTTCCGATTAACCACTTAACTGAATAGTTTTCTTTGCTATCTAATAAGATGACCCCTCCTGTTTTGGAAAGGGCTGTCGTTTTCATTCATCTAAGAAGGCATAGGATACTTAAGATGTTTATGGATCCTACATATTTTTTGTGTCAAATTATAAAGCTAATTAATGATTCAATTTTAGTTTATAAGACTAAAATTTCGATAATTCTATGCACGAGTATTCTCGGGCTGTTAAGTTAAGCGGCTAAAGTCATTTTTACAAACGACTGTTAGAAAAATGTGAATCTATTTAGTTTTATCAGAAAATATTGTAATCAAAAATTATGTTCTCGCAATAATCAAAAAGTCTTCCATAAAGTCCGTGAATATAGTTTAGTTAAATTAGCATCCCGTCTTCAATGGCTCTATAATTGCTTAGCTTAACCCATTCACTGCCAGCTACGAGATATCTCGTACTATATTCGTAGAGTTTCGGTGTGCTCTAAATGTGGCTAGCAGTGAATGGGTTGAAAAACTTGAATTATAATTTAAAGAACTAACCCCTTTCCATACGATTTTATTTAACCTCTTAATTAGATGACACCATCCATTTGGGATATTTTTTCATTATTTCAATCTATTTAAGATGGCAAAGGATACTTGAGACATTTAAGCGTGTCAAGGTGATTTTTGTATTTAAAATTAATTATTACATTGACTTAAATACGGATTTAAATTGCAAAAAATCCGTAATTCGATGCACGTGTCAAAGACGTCATTATATGTCAAGGGGTTGATTATATTCAGCTCGTCATTTATAGGATTAGTAAATTTAAGTACATGCAAAGCCCTAAGACTCCGTAGTAATCAATGATCATGTGGTGTATCTGGCAACACACTTTGTGATCTATTTCGTAAAGGCGTATATGTATATAGGGAATGAACTCTTAGTCGAGATCTCTAGGGATGACGAATATTTGATGAACTGTTATTTACTACGCAATATCAAAAATCACAAATACCAGTAATGAATACTACTGTCAAAAAGGTGTGATTCAATCATTAGTAATTAAATGTGCGTAAATTGTTTCACAATTTTTTTAATACAATTCATTTCTTTTTAATATACTGTTGCAAAATTTTAGCTTTTAGTTCTATTTTCTGTCAACAGATGGCACCATGGACGCTCATTTTCGGTGCTTAGAAAGAAGATCATTCTTTGATGTCACTCTTTCCACCTATCGCAGTTTCACTAGGCATTACCTGTGAGTCGCCATTCTTGTTGTGATATACGTTTTCGAATGATTACAGCTCTTTTCGATTACAGCTCTTGTGAAACGATAGAGAGTCACTGTAATCGTTAGCATCGCCATAATCGTTCGGTAACAAAAGTTCACAGGGAAACTTAGTTAACTGCGACCGGAACGGAAAATGATCGGGTTTGTGAAAGGGAATTTCGGACAGTGAGTTGTGTTGATGTTAGCTTCCGTGCTTGATGGGAATATTTGTGGTTAACTTAATTGATAGGAAAATTTCTTTTAAAAGTACTTTTGCTGCATGCCCCATCTATTGACAGTATATAGAACTAAAAACACAAACTTTTGCATAAAGTATAAAGAAAACAAATGACAATTTTTTACTTAATTTTTCTCAAAACACTTTACATACATTTAATTAGACTTTGAAAATTCAAAGTCTTATTGAAATCACACTTATTTAGAACAAATATTTAAAAGTAACAATAGCAAAAATATTTGTTATTAAAAATATCGTGGATTATGCATTCCTCAAGATCTTTACTTTCTTTCCTTGCGCTTCTTGCCACTCACTTTACTACTCTAGAGCGATGTTCAGCTAAAGAATCCTAAATCAGCATTGTATATGTTCGGCTGTTAGTTCTAGTAATGATAACTGTGTGATTCTACATTAGTTTAGTTCTCTATTTTAGTTTATTTGTTAAAGTTAATAAAGTTATGTTGTTATAAATAACGAATTCTTCATTCCTTGCCACTTCATCACACCAAAATCGTTTTCGGTGTATTTAATTTCTTGCAATACCGGTTTGAATGTCAAATCTTTACACATTCTCTGATACAGTTTAAAATATTGAAGTTATGGCAATCTTGCAACGTTTGAGGTATGCAAATTACTATATATGGGACTGACGCATAGGACTAGAGAGGATAGACTGGCTTACAATGCGTCATCTGGTAGAGACTAGTTCATGGGAACACACGTGTATTGTGTTACAGAAGAAGTAGTGAAAGCTTTGTCCAGGTACTTAAAGTAGAGAAGAGCTGTCGAGGCGGAGTGCTCACAGCGGCAGAGATTGTGGACGTAGCTTGTCATATTAGGACTATTCCATTAGGTTTAATTTTCTCTCTCCGGTTTTGTAACACTGTCTTCAGTGTGCTAGTGCTCACATCGGCAGAGATTGTGGACGTAGCTTGTCATATTAGGACTATTCCATTGGATTTAAATTTCCCTCTCCGATTTTGTGACACTGTATTCAGTGTGCTAGGGCTCACAGCGGCAGAGATTGTGGACTTAGCTTGTCATATTAGGACTATTCCATTAGGTTTAAGTTTCCCTCTCCTGCTTTGTTCTAGAATTAATCAAGTGAATAAGAGAATTCTCTCTGTGTATTAATGTTATAATATAGATTACAATATTGTGCCCTACTGTGGTCTAGTAGGGGAAGACATAGCATGGTTGAGGAGCATAAATCGGAGGAAGAAACTTGGTTCAATCCTCTAACTTAATCCTCTAACAATCTTATAACCAGCTTTATACAAAAGATATGTAGATGTAAAGTTTAGCAACAATTCTCCTAGAAAAGTTCTTTCAAACGAAACGCAGCATGGACCCGTTTTTCCTGAAAGTCCTCCAGGTAGTCAAACTACTCCCCATATATTGGAGATAAGTAAGGCTTCTGCCTGTAGAATCTAAGGGTCCCCTAACCAGCAGAAGATGCCCTTCCCCTTTATCCTGAGTCCTTGATTCATGGACTTGATTAGATGTGCTAGACCAAGTGGAATCACTACTAACACCATATTAGAATTATAGTCGTTATTTTTCAGTATTATTGAGAATTGAAGATGCATTCTTAACCAAGAATAAATATTTGTGCAATCCATTCACTGCAGAACATTCTATGCAGAGAACCAATCGACATCGCAATTCTTATCAGTCAGCATATTTTATCCAATCGGTCTGGGGAAGAGCATAAGTCGTTAACAGAATTCAAAAAATATAACTGAAACTTTCCTACTTGAATCAATACCGTCACATATTCGTTTTCAGCTATAAAATAGCACGTAAGAATATACAACGCTATAAAAACGCTAATACATTATGGAATGAATTCTCATTCGGAATGAAATCGACAAAAATTCTGTACACTTAATACCTGCTGCTTTCCCTGCAGTAACTATAATGAAATACCAAAAGAAAAAAAATTTTAACCGTTTTCGTAAGTTTCAAACCTTATTTCTCCTGATTTTATAGCTAAATAAACAAGTTCTGCCGCCGTTTTAGCAATTTTTAAACCCCCTAATTAAGCTTCATATTAATATCACGCTGAAATTTTCTAAAGACCTAATTAAATTTATGGTTTGAGTTGCCAACTAAGCTAGTGCAACAATATACTGCTTTCTTTCAGAAACAAGCTCTTTCGCATACTAGCTCATTATAAACGTTACATTATATCGGTTCATTATGAAATGAAAATTAATACCGGAAATTCGAGAGGGAATGATTAAAAATTACTTTAGATCCTCTTCAATCATCCTAGAGGAAATTAAAAATTTTAATTAGATGGCTGCTTCCCCCGGTAACGCTATCTCAGCCTTTTTCGAGTTAAAAGAAAAGTCAATTTTCTAATTTAATGACGGGTTGAAACTTCCATTTAATTAATTTACACTGAAACAACGTTTTTCTATCAAACGATAATTTGTTGGAGTATTTACAAATTAACCAAGCGTTTGGAAAGAGGCATTGCAAGTCATTTAATGCAGTAACGGAAAAGGCTTTAAAGTAAGCGCGACCATAAAAAAGGGAGCAAATTTCCGAATTCTGCCGTAAAGGAAATATTTATTTTTTGTTCTTCATTAAATAAGGGACGGATCTAAGTCCCCGAAGAATCGTTTGCTGTTTGCCCACATCTAATGAGGCGGAAGAATAAATAACGCTTTTTTTGGCGGGAAAGCATTTGTTTGGATGTAAATGTTCTAAAATGGAGCTTTTTCGTCGATTGCGACCGAGGTATGAAAAAAAAATCGGGAACGACTTTGGATTTTATTCTTATTTCCGTTTGGTTAAGGGGTGAATAATTTACCAAGTTCTAAAAGTCGTCTGCGATGTTTTAACAAAAGCGGGCGAGAAGTAGAAGAAAATATATTTCAAGGTTTTTTCAGTGAATTGTTTTCACTTGGAAGAAAAGAATCGAGAGGATCTATTGTTGCATAAAAAAAATACAAAAAAGGTGTTTTTTGTGACGAAGCTATCATTCAAAAGAATAATGAAAGGTTATTTAAATGAATTTCTTATGAAAAATTAAATTTATGCATTAAATTTACCGTTATATTCGAGTGGATCATTATGTATTTATTCAGGCTACTTTCGCATGACGTATTTTGAAAATAATGCTATGAAACAAGGAATTCAGTTTCTAAGCAAATAAAATTTAAATGATGATGGCTATATAGCATTGTCTGATTTCATGTGTTTATTCAGCTAAATAAATATCTTCAGGTGTGAAATTTCATATCCATTTAAAAATCTGAGGATTTTATCTTTGCAAATAACAAATAAATAAAAACTCTTCTAAAGATTATACGTTCCAAAAGTGAAATTTAGAACAAAAAGATAAATTTTGTTCAAAAAATTATACTTTTTTTTTCTTTCGGAAATGAAAGCACTGTAGAAATCCACCCGAAAAAAGATAACGCAGAAACTTCCTTTACATTTAAAACCATTTGAACAATGCATCATCGGTATATCTCTTGAAAAACATTTTAAATTGAGAATTAAAAATAAATAATAAGTCTCAAAATAAGCATTTAATTTTTTGTTCAATTTATTTCAATGAAATGGCTTATTTTTTCGTTAATATAGGGACTAACGGTATAAAAAAGTAATAAGTAAATTGAACTCATAAATTTCCTTGTAAATATTTACTGACTTTTGGGTAGTTTAAGCATGGTGTTCCCTGATCTAAAAAACTATCGGTAATCTCATCTTAAAGAATCGTATATCCCTTTGAGGTACGCTGTGAGAACTTAAAAGAGTCGAATGTATTTTTAGTTTTCAAACGGAATTAGCCAAATCGTAGTGGTGTGTTTGTTCAAACTTCTTTAACGCCTTTTTCTTCTCCAACCTTTTCCCTGGTAGTTTTGACGTAAACTTACGTCCCTAGTGGTCTAATGGGGTGTCAGAAAAGGAAAAAAATTATGACGCTTTTCGTGCTAAAGTTAGCCGCTTATAGCTCCGCAATCAAATGACATAGAGAGTTGGTTTTAGTTTCATTTAACAGAGGAAGATAGACATTGAAAATTGCAAAAAGAATTTTAGAATTTGGAATCATGGTTTAGTCACAGTCGAGTTGCAAAGTTGGTGAAACTCGCGAAGAATTTTGATGACGTCACAGCGACCGTTGCACACGTCATACCTGTCTGGCGGTCTCAGTCGCTTGTGAGCGGTATATTAACTGGATTTTCCAAATTTTGCTTCGTAGAAATTTCTAGAAACTGCCAAAATGAGGAGAAACGAGAAGGCTTTTGATTTTCTTAAACATCATTTTAGTCACAATATGGTTCCTACAAACTATCCAAGTACATTAGGCAATAAATTCATCGATATTACGTTCAAGCGAAATTTTACTCCAGAATTGTTGACTTACGCTTGCTATTTCTCGTACCATCGTCCGATTTTGCATAAGATTGTTACTAACAGAAATTATATCCAATATTAATAACAGGAATAATTTTTTACATTTGAAAACAATTTTTTTTCGCGAAAAAAATTCCAACAAAAATCGCAAATCAGTCACATAAATTGAGTTACAAAGAGCTACTCCAGTCACATAATCTCAGAGTCACGAAGAGCTACTCCAGTCACATAATCTCAGAGTCACGAAGAGCTACTTTAGTCACGACGAGTTACTTTAGTCACAAAGAGTGTATGCAAACAATCAAGAAGAAAAAATAAAGCAAAATTTTTAAAAAAATTTTAAAAAGTTATTTATAAAAGAAAGCAAAATTTAAAACTGGAACAAGAAAAAAAAATTTTATTATCATACAATTAAATTAAAAGAATAAAAGAATTTAATTGTAAAAAGACATGAAGTTAGAAAAATTACGGTAATGTTTAAGATGCGCGCCATTGCAGCAGCAAAACAAAGTCACATAGAGCTACTTTAGTCACATAGAGCTACTTTAGTCACATAGAGCTACTTTAGTCGCAAAGAGCTACTTTAGTCAAAGTTGAAAAAGGTGAGTAACTACGCCCCTCAATCCGAGCGGTCGTTCCGCAAAGACAGCCAGCCTTCCGAAGAATTTTTTTACTCTTTGTTGGAGTGCGAGAAGTTTATGCTCAGAAAAGATACGAAGTTGAAAGCATTTCGCATTTTTAGGATAAAATTAGTTGTTGCCTAAAATAAAACATGCTTTATTGGCGAAAAATTCTCTTCCAAACATATATAATTCAACAGACGAAATTATATGAACCAATGAGAGAGAAGGACGAAGACAATTTATTTTTGTATTCACAATTGCCCATGTCTCATTTGAATTGGAGAGCTTAGTTATTAAAGTTCTCTCTATATAACTTCCCATTTGTTTGGAATGATATATTAGATTCTGGATCGATAGACGTCTGTGGAGATTTTCAATTGGATTCCCAAGACTAAACTATCATCTCGGTATTAGACCCAAATAGTTCTAAATCCTCTCATTTATCTGGAATCGTCTCATCCACCAATAGCATTTGGGATTCGCGATCAGCCAATTATTTCAAATAAATCTCTAGTTTAACTATGTTTGACTAACTCTGAGTTCCGAATCTACCAATTCAAACTTTGTATTCCTCGCATCTTTGGCGGTAATTTCGTTATGGAACTCCTAAGAGTCTTTTCATTCGTCTCCCTCTTTTCAGCATGTACTGTTGCCATAAACTCCCACCAAATTCCAGTAAGGGAAGTATTAGGATTCAATTATAAAAGTTTTATTCATCGTTTGCTTCCTTTCGGAAAGTTTGTTCAGAATAGAATACGATTTTGTTTAAACTTGTAATGGAACTTTTGATCAAGATGACTGAATTGATTGCATTTTAAAATTAAACTGCATTTGATATTCAAGAATTAGTATAACACTTTTATAATTATTAAGTCCATACTGAGAAGTCAAATTAAAATTACATCATATCCAGGAAATATGTAGAGATTTTGAATAAATACTACGTAAATATTCAATAGAATAATTACTGTTTCATAATTCAAATTAATATATTAATTACCATCGGAATGACTCTACTAATTATTTTGTCGTAATATTATTTAATTAATTTTGTGAATTAAAATTAAGGCTTATCTAGAAAAATTCTGTAGAAACATTACGAAAGTTTGCTAGTTAACTGGTTAATTAAGCACAGGTTTAATGGTCGCATTAATCTGTAACTTATTTATTAGGATATAACTTTTTTTAGCAACAATAATCGATATTGTATGTAATAAAATTCTGTAAAGTGATTAAAAAAAGATGGACCAAAACGTTAAGAAGCGGCAGTATGCACCAAAACTAAGTTTCGTAATGGCTTACCGGGTCGGAGATGAAAACTACAAGAGGTAGAGGGTGCGAAATGTTGAACGTGATGGGACGAGCCAAAACACAAAAGTAACGCAGAAGTAATAAATTCCCATTTGTAGCACCATATTTATTACAAGAAGTGCTGAGTGGCGCAAATAACATCTTCAATGAGATTCCCATCTATAACGCCATACTTATTACAAGTGCTGAGTGGTGCAAATGACATCCTCATTGATATTCCCATCTATAAACAGTATTATTGACAAAAGTGCTGAGTGTTGCAAATGACATCCTCAATGAGATTTCATGTAAGCCATCATTGACAAGAAGTATGCTGAGTGGTCAAAGACATCCCTGACGACCCACTATAACGCCATACATTACAAGTTCCGAGGTGAAAGTGACATCCCCATTGATATTCCCATCTACGCCATATATTTATTACGTTAGTGCTGAGAGGTGCAATGACATCCCTTCTTCATATTCCCATCTATAGCCATACTTATTACAAGTGCTGAGTGGTCAATGACATCCTGATATTCCATCTCTAACGCCATATTTATTACAAGAATCTGAGTGGTGAAATGATATCCCCAATGAGATTTCATCTTTGTATAACTGCTCTATACTAAGGTGCTGAGTGGTGCAAATGACATCCCTATTGAATCCTCATCTCTAATAACGCCATATTTATTGCCAAGAAGTGCTGAGTGGTGCAAATGACATCCCGAGATTTCATCTATAACGCCATACTTTATTACAAGTGCTGAGTGGTCAAAATGACATCCCATTGATATCTCCCATCTCTAACGCATATTTATTACAAGAAATGCTGAGTGGCGCAAATAACATCCGCAATGAGATTCCCTCATAACGCCATACTTATTATAAGTGCTGAGTGGTGCAAATGACACTCCTATTGTATTCATCTATAACGCCATATTTATTACAAAGTGCTGAGTGTTGCAAATGACATCCTCAATGAGATTTCATGTTAGCTATTATTCACAAGAAGTAGGGTGCAAATGACATCCTCAATGAGACTCTATCCTATAACGCTCTTATTACAAGTTCCGAGGATCGACATCCTCATGGATTCCATCCTAACGCCATATTTATTAAGAGAAGTGCTAGAGGTGCAAATGACATCCTCATTGATATTCCCATCTATAACGCCATACTTATTACATTGATGGTGCAAATGACATCCCGTTGATATTCCCATCTCTAAATTATGGCTTATTACAAGAAATGCTGAGTGGTGCAAATGACATCCTCAATGAGATTTATCCTATAACGCCATACTTATTGGATAAGTGCTGGGAGTGGTGCATGAACACTGACTATTCCCATCTTAACGCCAATTTATTACAAGAAATGCTGAGTGGTGCAGTAATGACATCCTCAATGAGATTCATCTATAACGCCATACTTATTACAAAGTGCTGAGGGTGCAAATGAGATCCCTCATTGATATTCCCATCTCTAACGCCATATTTATTACAAGAAGTGCTTAGTGGTGAAATGACATCTCAATGAGATCTATCTCATAACGCAGTACTTATTACAAGTGCTGAGGGTGAAATATTGCTCCTCATTGATATTCCCTACCTCTAACGCCATATTTATTACAAGAAGTGCTGAGGGTGAAATGACATCCCTCAATGAGATCTCACTATAACGCCATACTTATTACAAGAGTGGTCAAACATCCCTGCTTGATATTCCCATCTCTAACGCTCATATTGTATTACAAGAAGTGCTGAGGGTAATACTTATCCCTCAATGAGATTCCTGTATACGCATACTTATTACAAGTGCTGAGGGCAAATGACCTACTGATATCCATCTCTAACGCCTACATTTATTACAAAAAGCTGAGTGTTGACAAATGACATCCCTCTTTGAGATTCCTCATCTATAACGTATCTTATTACAAGTGCTGGAGTGGTGCAAATGACATCCTCATTGATATTCGGAACCTAACGCCATATTTATTACAAGAAGTGCTGAGGGGGAAATGACATCCTCAGAGATCTCCCATCTATAACGCCATACTTATTACAAGTGCTGAGTGGTGCAAATGTATCCTCAAATGAGATTCCCATCTATAACGCTCATACCACAAGTGCTGAGTGGTGCAAATGACATCTCATTGATATTCCCTGACTCTAACGCCATATTTATTACAAATGCTGAGTGTTGCAAAGACATCCCAATGCAGATTCCCATCTATATACCCTACTTTTACTAAGTGCTGAGTGGTGTACAAAATGACATCCTCATTGATATTCCATTCTAACCATATTTATTGATCAAGAAGTGCTCATGTGCAATACTATTCTCTCAATGAGATCTCAATCTCATAATGCCATTCTCTATAAGTGCTGAAGTGGTGCAAATGACACTCACATATTCCCATCTTAACGCCATATTTATTCTAAGAAGTGCTGAGTGGTGCAATCGACACTCACTGGAGATTCCCACTATAACGCCAACTTATACCAAGTGCTGAGTGGTGTCAATGACACCCTATGATATATTCCCATCTCTAACGCCTATTTATTATAAAGTGCCTGAGTGGTAGTAAATGACATCCCAAGACTCAGTCTCTAACGCTTCATATTTATTACAAAGCTGCTGGAGTGGTGCAAATGACATCCGTAAATGAGATTCCATCTATAATTCGCATACTTATTACAAGTGCTGGAAAGTGGGCAAATGACATCCAATTACTGATATTCCCATCTCTAACGCCATATTTATTACAAGAAGTGCTTGAGGGTGCAATGACATCCCAATGAGATCTCCCCATCTATAACGCCATACCTCTATTACAAGTGCTGATGGTGCAAATGACAACTCCATTGATATTCCCATCTCTAACGCCATATTTATTACAAGAAGTGCTGAGTGGTGCAAATGACATCCTCAATGAGATTCCCATCTATAACGCCATACTTATTACAAGTGCTGAGTAGTAATGACTCCCATCTGATATTCCCATCTCTAACGCCTATTATTACAAGAAGTGCTGCAGGTAAATGACATCCTCACGTGCCGCTCATTGCTGCAGATGAAAGAACTGGCGTGCTCTCTCAACACTTTCGGTGCTTCCGACGCATTCCTGGCAACGGATCCCTCTGATGATCCTACGCCTTGCCAGAAGTTCTATACATGAAACTTTAGGTGATAATAAATGGATTCTATTCCTTCTGTGATATTTTGAGAATTCATTTGCCTTGGTGTGTACCTCGTTCCCCCGCCTTCATTCACGGATGACCTTTGACGTCAATAGAGGTTTATGCTTAGCAGAGCTAAGCTATTCAGTGGAATCTAAAAGCATTGGGTGTGGATGACCTGACAAAGCGCGACTATTATGAAAGAGAGATACATTTATTGATGACTATTTATGAAAAAAACAAAGCAAACAAACTGCGAGACTTCACTGTCTTACGCAGTAATAACTCACACACAAATATGAGATTGATTCTGTGACATTATAATACGACCTCCTAGGACGATTTGCATATTACATGATCGCAGCCACCTGAAACTATAGTGAAAATCCTGATAGACGTTCGTCCGATGACGTGTCATAACAGCATCAATTGCTGAAAAATAGCTTTTACATTTCCCATTACTGTCCTAAGATGCGTCACGCCTGTTTATCTTAAAGTTGAGAAGTTTTATAATTCTAATGCCAACACATATTCTGTGTAATCCTTTAATTCACCTTATTAAAACGGAAGTGGTTTAACTCATAGTATTCTTCTTGTAGCCCCAAGACGCGAAGAAAAGTGTATTCATTCACAGTTATATGTCATCTGCTTCTACATTAGTGTCAATCACGATAATGTGTAGTTTAATCTTGCACAGTTGGGATAGTGTCCCAAACAACATACTAAAAGTCCCTGCCGTTGCGCGGGGGTACAGGGTTTAAAGGGGGTTTTTTCTCTTAAATATCTGAAACTATGTGGTTCGAGAAAAATCTCAGCTACAAAAAATAAACTACATTCTCTACAAAGAAAAGACCTACATCTTTATTTTAGCATAAGTTAAGAAGATATAGGAGTTGCGAGAATTTTGAAATTCTTATTGTAATGGTAAAATCAATAAAAAATGCCAGTACAACCTTCATAAGGTCCTACATATATAATAATTTTATAAAGGCATGTAAAAGGAGAATAGGTAGTGTGGGTGGGGCAAAATATATTTGATGAACAGTCGATCCCTTTTCCCTCAATCCGCTTCTCCATAAGATCAATTCTAGTCGAGTCAACGAAGGAAAATAGAAACAAATGGTAGTTTTGAATTTGGCAAGTAGGAATAGTCCTCAAACAACATACTAAGTCCCTGACCTGGGTTACTGGGGGTACAGGTTAAGGACTTCTTTTCAGTTTTTTCTTAAATATTCTGAAACTGCGGTTTAGAAGAAAAACTCCTACAAAAAATAAAGACATTATCCCCAAAAAAAGCCCTACATCTTTTTTTACTGATAGTTTGATATATGGGGGAGTTGAAAAGGAGTATTTCCGAAATTCTATTGAAGTGAAATGAATAAAAAATAGAAGTAAAACCATCAGAAGCTACCCTCATGCTCTTATAGTCATAATTTAAAAGGGTATTGGTATGTGTTGAGGATGAATAGTGGTGGGTTTGGGCGGTCAATACAATATCATTTGACGGAACTTCATACTATCACTTCCTCCCCCCACTCGTTCCCTCCACAAAAAAATACTCTACTAGCGCTTGTGTCTGATAAACTCACCAAATGAGTATATACAAATATAATCTAAATTATACATAAATATGATGAGTTTAACATGCTTCTGCAAGATATCATTTTTTTCCACATCACAACATATGTTTTTTCTATCTATTCTAGTCAACATATCACCACGTGTGTTGGGGAATTGTCCGATTTTACTAGAATGTGTACTTAAGCCAGAATACTGGAATAACAGTTTTAGAGAACTAAAACGAATACAATTATTCTGTGTGTGTTGGAGTCAGTGGTATATATTAACAATTTATAGATTCCATTGCAGTGATGCAATATGCGAAAAGTGTTCACTTATGTGAAGATTTTTAAGGACTGATAAAGTGTGGTGTAGGTGAAAGGAATAGATGGGTTGATTAAGGCAATTGGGTCAAAGAAAAGATGAGTACATGAACATTCAAGGACAAAAAGATTGTTCTTTCATGCTTCTTGCAGGAAATAATGAGACCTCAATCAATTACAAGAGACTTGAAAATAGCTGTTTTAATTTGATAGCCTTAACATCAAGTTCACCCCTGTTTGCGTTCTCATCCCCAACTCTGAATTTGACTTTGAAGTGCTTATGTGCTGTCATGTATCTGTCTAATGGTAACTCTAGAAGAGGAGTTCGAACCGATCGAGCAGAGAAGAATCGAATGAAATTCTAATTATTCGAACAAGTGTCGTAGTGTTGTTGGTATATATATATATATAATATTATGTTATAGAGTATAATGTTATATAGAGTAGCAGCCAATTTGAAATAAAACTTTTTCTATAGCTAGCTTTTTTCAACCACTCTATTGCAATTCTCTTATATATTCTAGGCCATTCATCCTCAAGAAAAAAAGGACTGTTTTTGTAGGAAATTAATGTAGTTTAATTTTTGTAATTGAGTATTTTTCTGCTAGAAACCCATAGTTTTCGGAGATATTTCAGAAAACTGAAGACGCCCCCCTTTAAACCCCGACCGCCTGCAGTAACCCCGCTGTCGGGGACTGTTAATAATACGAGTTCTAGGGTCACTTCTGCCAATACTGTGCCACCAATAAAACTTACACCATTTATGCTTCCTCTATTTTTCCTTCGCTGACTACAGAATTGGATCTTATGGAGAGAAACGGATTAGAGGGAGGGAAGGGATCACGACTGTTCATCAAATATATGCCCCCCCGCTGCCCGATGCTCTACCACTGATTCTCAACACATACTCATATACCTTTATAAAATTATTATATAGGCAATGAAAAAGTTTCTATGTTGTTACTACGGCATTTTTTTTATTGATTTTACCATTATGAATAAGGAATTTTCAAAAAATTCTCTACTTTTTCAACTCCCTATATCTTCTTTAACTATTGATGCTAAAATAAAGATGTAGGTCTTCTTTCTTGTGGGAATTTAATGTAGTTTATTTTGTAATGAGATTTTTTTCTATAACCCATAGTTTTCGAAATATTTAAGAAAACTGAAAAAGCCCCTTTAAACTCCCCCCCCCCTCACCCCCCCGTAAACCCCCACGGTCAGGACTTTAGTATGTTGTTTAGGGCACTAATCCCTACAACTGTGCCAAATTTCAAAACTACACCATTTTTTTCCCCTATTTTTCCTTCGTTGCCTGGACTAATACGGTACACTTAACTGTCTATTATGAACTTCTGTGGTTTCTTTGAATATACCTTAATTTTACAGAAAATTCATATTTTAAATTTAGTATCAAATAATCAATCAAACGAAAGCTTCCAATTTATAAAATTTTTCTTAGCTAATTCATTTTATATATTAATTACATTCCAGAATTACTAACTTTGTGAATATGTTGCCCAGTAATAGGTGAAAAAGTGCGCCTATTTTTATTCCTTTTTGCACTGTTATCTTAACTGTGCATTCAAATGGCACCTCTCTTCGGGACCGGAGGATCGTGGGTTCAAGACCCGATTCCGCCAAAGATCCGCTGTGTAAGCAGACCCGGTTAAATCCGTCGCGTTCATCCGTTGTCTCTCTGGCATAATGTGCAAGTTCGGAGAAGGGATACCTATTCATATGTCATCTGACCACTTTTCAAAATTCAGAGTCCGTCCCAAAACAAACCTCGTGTAGTTCCAAATATGGTTGTTCATATAACTGATATGAAGGCATAGGAAGTAAATTACATTATGCAACCAAATGCCCATTAACAGAATCTTGGCATCTAAGGAAACCTACGTCCATTTAATCCATGTTTGGTTACGCCAAGTTACGGGTAATCAGCAGTCAAGAAATAAAATTTGCAACATTGTTAGGTTTATTATTGCCAACAGTTAGCTCTTCATTCCAGATCCTTAAAAATCAAATCTGCCAACTGCTCTCTCCTGCTTCAGTCTTTCATTGATTATAAAGATCAATAATCAACATCAACGTTTGAATATGGAATTATAATATTAGCATAAAAATACGATCATGGTCAATCAGTAGACTCTAAAAAATATTCCTCAAGACAGAAAGTCTCTATACTAATTCCATGGACTTTTTTTGTTATTATTTAAGTTTTCTTGTTTAGTTATATAATTTATTTCATAGCTCTTCTTTAGGTTGCTAAATTGCTTTTTTTTTAAAAAATCCTGTATGCTTCTACTTCATGACCATCTGAACCGATTACAAAGAATCATAATGATTCTAGGTACGTGGACATGAAGTGGAATTACAAATGACTAACTGAACTTGACACCAAAATGCACTATGTGATCAAGGAAAGAACCCCAGTTTTCACTATGCCTATAATACAACAAAAAAATCCAAAATTGATTATTGATTCTAGATAAAAGAAAAATAAATTATTCCACAATTAAAAGAATTAGTTACAATTAGTGTAACACTGAACAACTCTTCTTCTTTAGTTGAAAACAACAAAATCCCAGCTTGTTCACAAAATAATGAACCAAACGACCAGAGGGCATAAGAAGGTACTCCAACTCTACCTTCTTGGCTTTGACAAATTAATCATCCGAGGGTAACACGTTTCCCTTTTGTGAAAAACGATCCCAGACCGATTCAGTTTCTTTGCAGCCAAAACAATGTCCTGCCCGTGGAAGTGACAGTTATTCCGCTATAAATCACGCCAGAGGAGCCCTTTTCCAACTCCAAAAAAAGAACCATCTCTTTGTTAACTCTTTTATGATTCTTTTTGTCACAAAAGGAAACGTTTTGTTTTATCGTAAACCAAGCACAGACTTTCGGGGATTCTTTTTGTTCTTTCCCTCGAGAGAAATTTGCAATTCTAAGAATTAGTTTTTCAAGGAGAAGAGTGATATTGTGTTTCTCATCGCTGGGTGATTTGAAATCTGTTTCTTACTTTTCAATGTGTGGTGAATCCATGATTGTGAAGGAAATAAAAGATTGGAAGAAACAAATCGGTTTTCATCGCCAAATGTGGGCAGGATCTTCTTCTCAAAGAAAAGCAAGATCATATGTGAAACACAGGGATTTATAACTTCGAAGGGGTTTGTCAAATGTTATATGGCTGAAGAGATGGACTTTTGCTGGAACACGCAAAAATAATTCTTCTAAAGTAAAATAATGATCAAGTTTCTTACGAATCATGACCTTCATTAACTGTTTTGAATTGCACAGTATAAGTTTTGCAAATCACTGCTGTTAATAGTGAAATTAAATAAATTCCTGAATTCTGCAATTTATGAAAAGACAACACAAATGTATTGTAGGAAAATTAAGATTGAGTGTAGAGAGTGTAAGATATTATTTGACTTCATATATTTCTATTTTCTTTGGGGGTCTTTTGTTAAGGCATCCCTGGCATTAGATGACAGCTTTTATCCACTTAAATGAAGAATCATAGGGTCTAAAATCCTAAGTAATTGAGTATTACCATATCATTTTGACGTAATTTTTTTATAAGAGTGCCTATGTTCAACTAATGTTATTTATGTTACGTTCACATACGCATCTATACACATGTATACGAAAGTGGGCTAAAAAAAACTCCTTTTTTCACCAAAATTCGATTCTCTTCACTAGTTACAGCAAACACAGTTATTGCAACCATCGCTACTGAATGATTCTTAAAACGGCCTCCTCGAAACTTTCTCGCATACGACCAGTAATGTGGAGGGGTAAATACCCAGTGGATAGGTAAATATTTTTGGGGTATTTACCAAAGGCCTGGTTATTTTGAGAAAAAAATTATGAATGGTGATTTACAATGAAACATATCAAATTCATGAATTCCTGAAATTTAATATTTTGTAAAAAGAATTGCGTATATTCTCAATTTTTACGCGCGCTGAGGTTACTTTATTTAACGTTTTTGACTACGAAATCTTCCTGATGATATCACGCAAGATTTCACCATACCTTCCCTCTGGAGAATGTCAGAACGAACTTTCGAATCAGGGGTTGCCATAATTTCCGAAGCTTCAATTTCGTAGACCGCCAAGGTCAAAAGCCAACTATACTAACTTCAGTAAAATAAGCGAAACGCTCGCCAACGCAGAGTCGCAATGTGCATTTTGAACCAAATATGCAATTTGAACAACTTTTTTTCAACGGATTGAAACGAAATTTGAAAACAGATCTATAATTAATATTAGCAATCATCATACCAATTTTTATGTATCTAAGCCAAAGGGTTTAGGAGATATAATTTTTACAAGTATGCGATTATACAGACCGACAGACAGTCAACCCTTTGACGGATTTGGCCCAAAATTTTATACGGACCTACATTCATAATGATAAAACTGTGTACCAAATTTTATCCACCTATCTACTCAAGTTTTTGAGTTTTAGTGTTCGCATGACCTCGGACAGACAGACTTCCCTTGGACGGATTTTGTCCAAAATTTGAAAGAAACATACAAATTATGTGTCAAGTTCACATACCAAATTTCATCCCCGTAGCTATAATAGTTTTCGAGTTATCGTGTTCACAGACACATACACAAACAAACACACAGACAGACAGACATGATTCCAAAATTGTGTTTTTCGGACTCAGGGAGGTCTAAAACATGGAGATTCGTCAAAATCTCGAGTTCGGATTTTTTGACGATTACAATACTTTCTTTTTGTATACTTCGTGTACGAGAAAGAAAAAATTACAGCTGACATTTTATTCGAATCCGATTTAATTGCTATCAGATTTAAAGAAATTCTAACCTTATGCTCTTTAATTTTTTCATGCAGTTTTTACGCACGATGGCGCTCTCGCATCTTTTTTGTGCGCTTTGGATTATATTGGTCCAATTTTTGAAGGCGAATATAACGAAGAAACGCCTAAGAGGCTGGTCGTGTGTTTTGGCTGCTACTTCCATTATTGTCAGCGGGACCTAAATCCCTTGTTAACAGCAAACCAGTCTTTAAAATCTTCCCTTTTAACCTCGCACAGCGTCTGTTAACACATACACCATATCAGTGGCGAATCCAGGATTCGGGTCGGGGGGGGGGGGCAAAAGTCATAAAAATTTTGTATGGTCGTGACGAATGTCAAACCTCATGGCTTATGTAAACCAAAACACTTTAACTTTACAGACTTTTCTCACCTGACAATAAGAATCGTAAAGAACACTACATTACTTTCGATAATTTAATAAAAAATACAATGAAATAACTAGCCCAAAAAAGTTTTCGACCGCGTCAATGCTACAAGTGCAATGACTAGAAAAGCAGGGAAATTTTCGAGTTGTCACAGTTTTATTATTTTTTTAGAAGGGAAATTAAGAACAAACAGTTGCAGTGATTTTAAATAAAATCAAGAATTCTGGTTTAGCAGGGGGGCTGCACCCCGATAGCCCCCCCCCTGGATGCTCCACTGAACCATATATCTGACTATTAGGGACTTTTTGATTCCCTATATCGCCTGCTGCCTACCTCTTGAAAGAGAAAATTTCAAACCCATTGCTCCATCTCAAAGCTTTGACCAAAAAATCTTTAAAAAATACAGTGAACTGTGGGTAACGAATGGCAACTTTTGCACAGTGAGCCAAATCGGATCGCGAAAAATATGTTGTTTCAGCCCTAATGTACACACGCTATATATATAGTACAAATTGCTACAGTCGACGCTCGTTTTTACGAACTTGTAGGGAACACTGAAATAGTTCGTAAAATCGAAAGTTCGTAAAATAGAAAAGCACCAAAAATGCTATGAATACGTACATTATTTATGTCTATTTTTATCAAACTGTGTCCTCTTCATAGATGAAGCAGTATTTCAAGATTAGTTTCTACTATTATGAAATAAAGTTATACATGTATTTTTTCAGTGTACAAGAAGTAAATGCAAATTTATGCACAAAAAATTATTTTATTACCCAGAAAAATACGTTATCATGCTTTGAAAATATTACATTTGAAAACATAGACTGCATTATTTAGATGAAAATACATAGATGAAAATATAAATAAAAAATTAGGAATGGAAATAATCATTTATTTTTTTAATCATTTTGGAAAATACATGTTTCCATTTTATCTATGATTGAAATCATTTCACAGTTATTGTTCCCTTCAAAAAAGTGCCTTAGTCCTGATAACCAACCACACGGACCACGGGACGCTACTTGAACTTCTTGCTATGTCCCCTCCCTCCAAAAGAGGGTGGGGAGGAAACAACACATTCTTAGAATACACCTGTTGAGAGTTTAATTGACGTTGGCACTGCTTTCCTATATTTAAAAAAAATTGCAGGAGTATGAAAACTGAGTTCGCAAAAAAGAGATTTTCATAATTTGTAGTTCGTAAATGCGAGCGAAAAATTACATTACGTCTATGGGAGTGTATTCGGGACCACTCGCTAGTTCGTAAAATCGTAAGTGTTCGTTAAAAAGAGGTTCGTAAAAACGAACGTATACTGTATATACATAGCCTGTGTTCGCCCGAGATTCTTTCAATTGATACTTAAAACGAATCATTTTAGTAAAGTATCTCAAAAAATCTGATTAATCAGTTACCGAAATAGCAATTCCATTAAACGATTCAAAAGTGGTAATAAGGCGAGAAACTATAAGAGGGAACTATAATTTGACTGGAAAATCGTATCCACTGATGCGTAGAATAGGCCTATGTATTTTTTGAAATATGAAAATGCATTACACTACCTAACATTTAAGTTCATAGCTAATTTCTCTCCTCCCCCTCCTCCAGCCTTCATTTGTAGCAAAGAATACCTCTCCAATGCTTTTAATAAGTTACCGAATGAAAGTTAAAAACTGCAATACATATAGTTCCAAATAAATGACTTCAATATTTCTTTTCAAAGTAGAAGTCTTCTCGCACTGGTACTTTTCTTTCCTTGAGTAGTTTACTTGCTTTGAACTATTTTAGTTTCGCCCAATTTTAAAGCATGCAGATTGGTATCCGGCTGAAACAGCCTTTTGAAGTAGTTTTTACTGAAGAGGTTTTACTTCATTTCAGTGATTTAAAACTTAGGAAAGAGTATGCTTATTAGGAAAAGGTTCTTTAGTTAGGATCCAATTGAGAGTTTGGATAAAAGTTGAGGTTCTCTTGAAGTTCATGATCGATATCCCTTTCAACATTTCTTGCTAAGTGTGTGCTTTAAAATCTTTTGATGTGTTTCTGAAAGGTTTAAAACTCTCGTGCAAAAACTGAAAAACCTTTGCATTTTATACTCCTTTTTTGCAACATATAGTGGATGTAGGGTAAGAAGCTTTTATTGGAATATCAAAAATTTACCAGGAATTATCAAAATACTTCTACTTCATTAAACACAAATTGCGATTATTCATGCTTAAAACTGCAAATACTGAATCATTTGATGCATCACTTCCTATGTCATGTAAAAAAGGATGAGAATAAACTTTTGCTACTCTTTTAAATGTTTCAGGAAATTAACGTCATGTAAAATTGTCTGAGTCTTGGTGAAATTTACAAGTTCATATTTAGTCGCCTTGCTTTGTCAAGTTGCTTTTGCTATATATCAAGAAGCTACTAAAAAGAGATTTTCATAAGGATATGCATTGATTTCTATTTATTACATTGGATGCTATTTATAAACTATATTTTCTTTGTAAATTTTCAACTTTAGCCCGACGTGACACCAGGTTAAAATTTTAAATCAAATCTTGAGACTTGCTGTATTGTGGGCTCAGTACGGCAGTGGTACATCACCTTAGTTAAAATTTCTTTATTTCCTATAATTTCTGGAGGGGTGGATGTGTGATGTCGAATCAATGGCGCCTCATCAACTCAGAAAACAGCAGTTTTGCAAAAAATACTTCTCATGAGAACAAAATTTTTAAAAAATCAGCAATTATCTGAATAGTATTTTTAGAACATTAATCGACATGTCATTTTTTGCTGAGTGACTTCTAACAGAAGAAAAATGAGCATTAAAAGCAGAAAAAGTGTCCGTGAAAGCGAAACCATGACCAAAACTTGAAAGCGAAACTGTAACGAAATAAGAGCAAACGAGAAAAGGCGAAGAGAAACAAATCAAGAGAGCAAAGACGAGCCTTGGTCGGAGACGCAGCGCCACTCGGTTCACCTTGCGCCAGATCTGGGCTGCAGCGAAGACCAACCACGGCCAACTCAATAGGAAGAAACTCTCCTTTCTCAATTGAACGCATCTTCGAGGTGAATCTATTGCGCATTCGGCGAATTTTGATGCTTTCGGGGGCTGTTCGGTAAGCAGCCCCAACTTGTGTATCTCCTACTTATTGGCTCATTTTCTGTCTTTTCTTTTAATTTTTCTGTTTTTCGTTATCTATCGAACTCTCAATATGAGAAAGTAACCAAGGGTGGTTAAAAAACCAGGTTTTAAAATATTTTCAAGGGGTGCCGCAGCTATGCAGCCTGCATGGACGAGCCGCCACTGGGTAGAACGTCGGCTTCGAGTCTTCGGTAGCGAGTTATGTTTCTCTTTGCACCAACCATCCGCTGTATATGTGGGCTTCATGCACGTCTTCGGAGGTCCAACGTGTTCACTGTCCGGCGTGAAAGTTTGGAGAAGAAGTGTCTGATCAGGTGTCGTCTTCGTTTTCAGACTGCGATTTCAAAAATTACAAAATCTCCCCACCCCAAATAGCCCACAGCTAACTATAAAATTGGGACGTCGATCTAACAAATTAAATCACCTGTAATTTCGGATATATTGCTGAATGAAAATAAAACAATCTCAAACGGTTCAAAATTTGCAAAATGGTTCAGTAATTGCAAAATCCTCCACCCCAAATCGACCACGTGTAGTTATAAAATGAGGAAGTTAATCTAACAAATTAAATCATCTGTAATTTGGGATTTGGTGCTAAGAGAAAATAAATCAATCTCAAATGGATCAAAATTTACAAAATGGCTCAAAATTTGCAAATTCTCCACGTGTTGATGAAACAATAGAGACATTATTCTAACAAATTAAATCCCCTTTAATTTCGGGGATAAAATAATCTTAAACGGTTCAAAAATTACAAAATCCTCCAACCCAAATCGACCACGTATAGCTACAAAATCGGGACGCTAATTTTACAAATTAGATCCCCTATAATTTGGAATATAGGGCTAAGTGAAAATAAATCAAGCTGTGACGTTAGAATAGCGTCATAGTTTTGTAACTGTTGTATGAAACCCATTTCAGGACTTATAATGGAACTTTAACGATCTTTACCTTACTCGGTAGCAAACATTTAAACGAGCGTCTTAAACTCTTTTTTCTAGTTTAAAAAAAAAGAACCCCATTAAAACTGAAGTAAAGCCCAGCCTTATTGCGGTCCTTCTGAGTGACGCGTGCATTGTAATGACTGACGAAAGAGAACCCTCCCTTTTCTCCCGTACGCTAGTTGTAGCAATAAACGACGTTTGATGTCTGTTTTACGACTGGCCATTTTGAATCTATGGCAATAAACGAGTGCCTATGGGAATAACCGAACATGAAATCGGTGCCGGAATTCAAAGTTTCCCGAAACGAAATTATAGTAGCTTTCTTTTTCTTTGTCCGTGTTTTCAAAATCATTGTATGAAAGACATGAAAAGACTAGGGATGGCGTTTGTCGTGTCACTAACCTCCACGTAACTGTTTCGGCTGTCAGCCGATGGAGGTGAAGTGAAGAGTAGAAGAACAGTTGCGCAGAAGAGAGGTGGTAGACGCCATCAGGTTGCCATATTGGCCTTTTTAAGGCCAAATTTTCGAAATTTGGCCTTTTTTCAAAGCGATTGGCCTTAAGAATTTTCATTTGGCTTTAAATTCATTTTTGGCCTTTTTTTGGCTTTATTTTCATTCATGATTTTTAGAACTGCATTTTATAACTATTTCTACGGCTTTTTTTTAATAAAATTTTTATATTCTAAAATAATATTTAGAACTGATTCGATCTGGATGTTAGGATAATAATATCGAAATTAAGAACCGAGCATTCTTGAAAATGTTATCTCTTATTGGAAACGCTTATTACGAATCTGAAATCAATTTCATTTATACTAATGGAATACACTTTTTCTACTGTTTATTATTTATTTTGAGTATGGTATCACTTTTCATTTATTATGACCAAACTGAAAAATAACCTTGTATACTTTCGTTCACTCATGAGATAACATAGTATGTTCAGCTATTTCTTTAGCCATATCTTTTCATTGCAAAGCTGTTCAAGGAGTTGTTAAAAATTGTTTCACTTCAATATTGTTTCATTAATAGAGTATTGATCGTTCAGCGTCATTCTAAAGTGATTCGTTTTTATAAAATAAAGTATTTTCTAATCGTAAATTTAGCAAAAAATAAATAATTTAATCAGTTTTTCAAATTTGGCAATTTTTTGGCCTTATTTTTTTAAGAAGGTTTGGCCTTATTTTTTCATTTTAATCTGGCAAACCTGGACGCCATTGATGGGATTGGGTCTCTGCACAGAGTGTGCACGTTTTTTATAGGAGCTCTCGAGGTGAATTCCGAGTTGGTAATTATGAATAATCTTGAAAGTGAATCCTAATTGTACAAATGTATATATCTCCTATTTAATCGTATATAGTAGAATTAAAAAACTAGTGTGAAAAAAAGTGAATTTATTGAAGGCCGGAATACACAGTTATTATAGCGGTTATTTGAAAAACAATCAGTTTTCGGTTATACCGGTTTTTTTCACCTCTGGTTTAACAGGGTGGTTAAAATAACCTGTTTTCGGGGGGGGGGTTAACAGAAGTAACCCTTGTAGACAAAATTTTTTATTAATAATAATATACAACAAGTAAGTATTAATACAATAAGTAATATCAATAAATAAGTAATTAATGTAATAAGTAATGGTAATAAATGAGTAATTAATACAATAAGTAATAATAATAAATGAGTAATTAATACAATAAGTAAGTACTGTAGACAAAAATTTAAGAATTGTATTAAGTATTGTAGACAAATAGAAGAGGAAATTAGAGAGTACATCCTTAATAATATAATAAATGCGAAAGTGTGTCTGTCTGTCTGTCTCTGTCTGTGTCTGTCTGTCTGTCTGTTTGTTAAGCTTTCACGGCAAAACTACCAATCCGATTTGGAGCTATTTTCAACTTTTAGAGTTAATTAGTTCTTAAGATATTTAATTAAATAACGAACATTAGCCGCTTTTAAGTCTATTGCTTAGACGTTTTTTGCCAATAACTTCTGAAATCTTTATTAGACAACAATTCTTTTTATGCAACTTTAAAGACCAGAAAATGATATATTAAATGCTATTAATTCCATTGCGATGAAATGTTTTCACTGATTGCTATAAAGGTTTAAAAATATTTTTTTAACGTAATTTCTAACAATACTTTTTATTCTTATGGAAATAAATTCAAGCCAAATTACTGTTTCGCGCGCGGGCTTTTGCCAGTGTTAAAGTTAATATAAGAAAATATTGCTTTCTTTGACCATAAACAACAAAGGAGACTTTACACTTCCGGTTTCCTGTTGTGGTAGCATTTAAAGCTTTTAATACGGTTACACAGTGATCCAATGACGTTAGTGAATTATTCTCTCGATGTTTTGTTTAATTTTCACAGTGAGATATTACAGAATATCCTTCTGTAGGTACGGTAATGGGCATTAACAAGGAACATCATATTCTGTAGAGCTCTTCAAGGTCTTAGAATTGTCAGGGGCACCTTCCGACAAGCCGAGATTTAAAGTCGGTGTGCTAGTACTACTAATACGTAACCTCGATATACCGAGACTGCGCAATGACACACGGTTACAAATTACACACATAGGTACAAATGTCGTGAAAGCTACTGTTATGACTGATATAGGGAGAAGAGAGAGAGTTTTAATTCCACGCCTTCCGATAACACCGAAGGATTTATCATCTCAGTTCAAAAGGTAACAAACCCCTTTAAAAATATCATTTGCGAGGCTCAGGGCCAGACACTGAAAGTGGCAGGCGTACATTTGGAAAAACCATATTTTTCCCATGGGAAACTATATGTGGCCTGTTCACGTGTGTACAGCCCACACAACCTCTACATCCGTGCAAATAACGTGGTATACAAAAGTATATTATCATAGATAAACAATTTACATAACTATATTAGCATACATGTACAGTACACTCCTGTCAGCCGTCCAATTAAGTATTATCAACCGTCAGAACTTTTACTTTCCCCTTTCAAAATGCAACAAAACATTTACATTCGTGAATTAAAAAAAAGAATAATTCAAATTCTTCGCGCACGAAGTCGCGGGGAACAGCTAGTTAATCATATTTATTAAAATATTTTTTCAACTAAACACTAAGAGTTTAAAATATTTTTAAACTATTTACACTAAAATTTTGTACAAAATGTTCCACTCTTCTGCGACCAAAACTAATCGAGTTATGAAAGCTTGACTGTGACTATTTTAGACCATTTCAATGTTCGTCTCGAAGAAGCTGTGGTCGTTGATTGGCCTAAGATGTTGAAATTAAAATCTTCATAACTCGAACCTAAAATCGAGCCTTTCTTTCGGTAGCTGATTTTGCGGGGGTTTTGACCCAGTTATTGTATTTATAATAACCGGTTAAAATCCGGTTCAAACCGGAACAAAAAAAATAACCGAAGAAAAACGGTTAACCGAACAAAAAAAAACTATTTTCGGTTTAAACAGGTAGGTTTTTCCCACCCCTAGAAAACACTGTCAAGACAAAAAGAAAATTTCTTGAAAGCGTAATCACTTAAAATAAATTTTTCTGAAACTAGATTTTTCCAATACTTTGAGATCTTGATAATATTTGAAAAGCTGTTAAACCTAAATGCTCAGTGTTTCCTTTAAACAACATACCCATTTAGCCTTCTAAAATCTTGAGAATAAGACTGAAGTTCTAATGCCTGTTGCTGCCGATAGGATACATACTGGAAATGTTATTAAATCAGTTTTACAAAATATAGATTTGACTGAGTACTGATAAAAAAAATTATCTTTTTCAGTTGACGCTGTATCTTTCTAGCTTTCTTTCTACGCTTGAGATTACCGTATTTTATTCTACAATGTAGAAGGAAATTCCTTATTCTTATTATTAGTTATTAAAATTCATCTGTTTTAAATATTATAGAATTTTATCAAGAAAATTTTTTTCTGAAATAAAGCCCAGTGTTGTCAGTTGGTAACAAACTCTTTTTCAGCCTTAAACCATATTTAAAACAAAATAGGATTTTTTAAGTATTTTCCCAAGTTTGATTCAAATAATTTAAGTCAAAAATATTTTTAAAGCATTTTTTTAAAAATAGGGCTTTTAAGGGTTAAAATCAGTTTGTGTCCGTTTAAACATTCTACTTATCTACATTTTCATAATAAAATTAGTCGAAATTTGATTTCATAAGTCAAATTTCAATTCCACGAGTTGAATTTTTAGTTTTTCAATTAAAATCCAAATATCTTTATATACGAAGCTTAATTTGAATCTGGTAACGTCAAATTTTTTATAACCGAGGAGCAGACAAATCCTGTGAAGAGAAAGTCCTGAAAAAACCTTTGGTAACGGGAATTTAAGTTAAGACTAGAGGAAAGATCTTTATCCATTAGTATACAAGACCTGTGGTCCCTCTTGGCCACCCGTAGGTTAGGTTACCTATTCTTGTCTTTCCTCGTTAGCAATAAATTAAGACTTCACGTATTTGGCGTACTGAAGGAAAAGGTGTGTGGGTGTGGACGTGGACCACAAGCGATGAAGATTTGCGGAAATTTCCCTGAAGTCATGTCATGAGAACTATTGCAATCGGTAATATTCGTATAAGAAATCTATACCGAAAACAATTAGTAAATCTTTACCATTCCCAAACGTTGAGATAATAATTCTGCTGATATATTATAATTACCAACACCAAACGCAGAGAAACTTATATACTTATTCAACACATTTACTAACCCCGAATACAGAGAAGAAAGCGTTTGCACCGATCAGAAGAAAAAAAGCTTAAATTTGCACCATTTTGCGAGAAGTTTAATCTTTGAAATATCTCTTTTAAAATATAGTTACTCGAGCAGTAATATTTTTAAAAGTAAAAGGCGTTTAAAAAAAATAATCCCAATCCATTCAGTGCTGTTCTCCAACCCCCTCAGCAGAACGGCAGGTGTTTAGTGATGAATCTCGTCTGCAGACTTCGACATCAAAGAGCGTTAATGGATCGCCCGTAATACTTAACTGACGTGTAATACAAGCAGATCCCATTACAGCAGAGGGGGAGATGGATGGCCGGGCATGTTTCAAAGCGATGGGGGCTTTCGATTCAAAATGTTTGGGCTTTCTTTCACTTCCGACGTGAATGGATGCATTTCCTCGGCTTTTTCAAATCTTTTGATGCATCGGACAAGAAAACACTTAAAGTTATTGATGCGGTTCCTTGCCGTGCTCCTCGAAATTGACGCATTGATTTCCATCGATTTCACTAAGAATCTTCCGAAGCTAATAGAATTTTACGGAATGGAAATGATATTTTTTCACTTTTAAGAAAGGCAACTTCTAATTTCTTGTAACACGTCATTTTCAAAATATTGTAATGTGGCGGTACACAAAAAACAGTGCAGGTGTTTTCAATTATTTTCTTATTTCACAATTTTCGTGTTTCTCCTAATTATTATACATCAAATGATTTTGAGTCATTTTAAAGGTAATGCAAGATTTAAAGTAAAAAAATAGTAGAAAGTAGAAAGGGTTGTACAGCTAATATTTCGTTACCGTAAATTTTCATACCAACAGACTTTTATATGGTAATTTCTATTTTTAGCAGTTTTTATTGGTAATTAATTTTGGTTATTGCCAAACTCTGGTCTGGATACCACATAGGAAATGCTAGAGTTTTGAAATTTTGTACACTTAGTGTTCTTGATGAAAATACACTATTTTAATATTTTTGCAGAACTTATCACGTAAACGATTAATTTTAGTTAACTTTGGATTTCATCTAGTGGCGCCATCTGGTAATGAATTTCAGAAAAATTGATTTCAAGAGTCCATAATATTTATAATAAATTAAAAACTAATTTGGATTTTTTTTTGGGTTTGGTTAATTTCGTGAAAAATAACCAAATTTAAAAATTCTACCATTTAATACACTAATAAAAGCGTGTTTTTAGAACGTTTTTTATTAAATTTATTTTGGGACGGAACTTTTGGCAGCTTTTTGAGCTCAATGGAACTTTTGGGAACTTTGGTCAGCTTTTTGAACTCAATGGAACTTTTGGGAACTTTGGTCAGCTTTTTGAACTCGATGGAACTTTTGGGAACTTTGGTCAGCTTTTTGAACTCAATGGACCGTGATCTGGCGACGAGATCAAGACTTGAGCTGGAACCCCCCTTTCCAAACTTCCACGTTACATCAGCGGGAGAACGGTGACCCTCTACGCCAGATTTAACATGCACCTTATCTACATACATAGTAGATCTTTGGAAATTTAGAGTTTCGAACCTGAAATCTTCCGATCCCGAAGTAGGCATCTTGCTACCAGGCCAAAAAGATCCGTCAAGTGCTATTAGTGAATATCACCAAATAATTCGAGATAGTAAATTTATTTCAAAAATGCTATTTTCATAACTATCAGTTTCTGGTCTAAACAAAAGAAAATATTTTGTTGACTTGAATTAGATCGATACCGCTTCAATTTCTTGTTTCAAACTTTAAAGAAACTGACCTTAATCCATTATAAACCTTTCAATTCACGTCAAAGCATAAAGTTTTTTCTGGTGCGATCAATCTAATCCGTTGTTGTGAAGAAAAAAATATTCAACCAGCGATATATATAGATAAGAAAACACTATGCTTCGGCAGAAAAAACAACTAATATTGACATCCTCACCCAAAAAAATTTCGAAGAAAAAGTTTATGGAGTTTTTTTTATACTAAATAACATCAGCATTTTTTTTCTTCGCAAATTAGTTTTCTTCGCGTGGAATCTGCAAAAATAAAACAATCAAAACAGCGGTTTTTTAATAAATGAAACATGAAAGGGAAAAAATAATTTTTTTCAGCCTTAATCTTCCCCGTCAAAGTGACCTTTTTCCCTTTTTTTCCCTCCCGATATTTTTCTCAGCTGCATTTGATTATCATACTCGAGAGAAGTCTCATTAACTATAATGGTGTGTTGATGCGAATAAATCCCAAATTTGTTCGAGACCAAAGCAACAAAAACAAGACCAATTCCCTCTTTAGGGGAATAATGAAGGCCAATGGGACGGGTGCATTTAATTCCCTTAAAGTAAACATTACGGATAGAACGGCCTCCCACACACGTCGTTACGGAAAGGATCTTCGGAGGAAATCGAATTAAGAAAACAACTAATTGAGTTTATGGACAATTGCAATGGCGAGCAACATTCAGTTCGAAAGCTCGTTACGTTTTCTTTAATCTCTATTTATGGAGAGAGAACATTAATACGTTCTCATTATAGAATCGAACTGACCTGTACACGAGAGAAAAAAAATCCCCATTAGACAGTCAAAAATAAAGAAACGCTTTTGTAGTTTGGGTTGTACCAATCCGCAATTTACTGGAAAGCGAATGCTTTGGTTTCAAACCATTATCTCGAGAATAGAATCAGTGTTGCTTACTTTGTTGTATGAGCTGAGCGACTTTGGTTCACAGGGAGGTTGCGAAAGAATTAAATTGGATAAGTACTAATCTTAAGTTTTAAGTTTCAGAACGATGGAACAAGGAAATGTAATGCAGTTAATGACGAGTCTGGGTTTTCTGATGTTAAGAAATGCTTCAATTCGCATTTGTTCCGAAATTCTGTAAAAATTAGTGACAAAGTTTTAATAGCTAAAAAATGGTGTTTTCTTTCAATTTTAGGAATGTGTTTTTATTTATTATCTGCCTTTAAGGGACATACGACTGTTAAACCTCGAAAATTTTCGATTTTGTGAAAAAAATATATATTATTCCCCGGTCCTTTCTGAACAATTTAAAACAAACCCGCGTTAAAAATTCCCATAATTATGAAGGTTATGGAGGAAAAAGTGTCAGCTGTTCAACGTAAACATTGAAAATGACTATAATCTTTGAAGCACTGTATCTCAAAATGATTTTTTTTTTATATTGCGCGCACAATATCTCAAGAACTATTGAATATTTTTCCATAAAATTTTTACTGAATATGTATTGTGCTAGGTTCTACAAATTGAAAAAAAAATTTTTGTACATGTTTTCTCCAAAGATGTTTTTTGGGGAGGTTAGAAAAATTGAAATTTTAACTATTTTTAACACTTTATTTTAAATTTGTATATAAAATAGAAATTAAATTTAAATGTTAATAAATTGTGGTTCAGTTTCTTGAACAGACTGTTTGGATTTCTTAGATACCCAAAATATTGCGTTTAAAACAATATTTTATCCGTGATCATGCGCGCAAGATGATTATCTCATATTTTCTCCAAAAGTTAAACCCATATTTATTACTCTCTAAAATAAATACGTACTAACATAAAGGTTTGAAAATGTGTGTTCCTTAAGGGAAAAAACAGATATTTTTCTAGAAAAAAGTGAGTGTGAATTTCATTGTTTCAGAGATATAATGTATCGAAATTGGCAGTTCCCCCCACCCATTTTTTCGAGTCGTGTGTCCCCTTAATAGATTATGAATTATTTTTTGCCTTTACTTTAAACATCCGATCACATACGTCTTAAGATAATCTTAAAAAAATTTAATATGATGTAAGGTTTAACGCCAAATTAAAGATTGACGACGAACTTAGCCAAATTTGGCGACAAAACAAAGTTTCGATACGACATCATTATCTCGAACCATAAAGAAATGTCGCATGAATGCCGTTAGATTCTATTAAATGCAACAAATTTTTAAGCTGGCGATACCAGGGATGAAATGTGTGACTAGTGGGATGACTCGGCTCCATTTTAACAGTAAGTTGTCTCTTGCTGTTAGATGCAATATGTGAAATTGGTTGTGTCTCTTTACTTCGAAAAAATCTATAAAGATTGTGCTTATTAAAGATTTCTGCAACTTCAAGGCAGCTTTATTGGAGAAAATTTTGCAAATAAATCTGTTTTTTTCCTTTTAGCACTTAGAAAACTGGTAGATAGAATGTGCACCTTGGTAGTTATATTTTTATCTCCTATCGGGATGGTTGCTAAGCACTTGCTAAGCAAATGTGGGTTAGTTTCTTTCCTGTTTCCAAGAAAAACTTTCTATAAAAGTATACCCCCCTCGAATGATAAAGATCGCTCAAGTATCCTCCAATTAAAATCGTTATAAATGGACGTCATCTCTATATTTTGCATTGTCGAATAGCTTAAGACATCCGACTGTGTTCGAAGACATTTTTTTGAAAAATAACTTATATATGTTTTTTAATGTTATTTTTCAACTGCATGCGTTTTAAAAATATGAAAATATTGTAAAATTAGGCTTTCAAAATAATATTTTTCTAAAAAACTGAGAAATTTGAAGAAAAATGACTAAAATATTTGTCTTACGCTAACAGCCATAGACAAAATCATATTCTAAATATACAAAAATCCTTGTAGGAGTACATTTTTATGACAGTTATCTGTGTTATGCTCTAAAATATTTCTTGTATTTCAAAATAGTTTTGGGATATAGCTGAACATAGTTACTGAATTAGGAATTTTTCATAAAAAATACTTTTTGTTTATATTTAAGCACTTAAAAATAATACTTGATTTTAAAATTGACCTTAGTTTTTAGAGGAAAACATCAAGCATATTACAAAAAACAATCTCAGAAAATCTCATATCAATACTTGAATAACTTTTTGAGAAATCATTGTTACGGTCGACAGTTTTCCTCAAAATTATCATTTCTCAGTTAACACATTTAAAGTTTTCATGCAACATACAATAATGCTTACAGTTCGGTAATAAAACATCTGTAACTTCATTTGTAATTCACGTAGAGTAAAAAGTGAGACAGTTTTGGAAAGCTAGTTAAACAGGCTACAAAATTAAGTCATAAAGAGTTTTTTTATAGTTTCATCAAAAATAACGATTTTAAACCAGTCGGATACCTTAATGACTAAGAAATAAAAAAAGCATTTCTTAAATATTAGCAAATTTTCAACATTTATTTAATTTTATATTTATCAGTTTTTCCGGCATGTAATGGCTCTTAATTCATTTGTGATTGTTAAATCACTGCAACCAAATGGCATAACCATAGCCCAAAAATATAATTGAGGCATCAATGCACAAGATGTGGTTAACAGTACGCATGAACTGAATCAGGAAATGGTACCAGGACCCAAACTCCTCATTTGAATTTATTAACTTCAACGACGAATCGAAAAAATAGATATGATTATTATTTTAATGATTTTGCTGACATTTTAACTGAATTGAAAGCTAACTTTGATTTATCAAATGCCCGAGTTCCTTATTAAAATTTTGTTAACTTATCCTCCTTAAATTAATAACGCTGTTTGCTGCATACTAACCTATCGATAAATAGCTATGTTTTAAGTATGTTAATCATAGCCAACTAACAAATGGCCATAAATAGCCCTTACACTACCGCAATTAAATTCTAAATCACTACAATTTTTTAATTAAACTTCTCTTTAATAATCAACAAACTTTGTGTATGCTATATTTATTTATTTATTTAAAGAAAAGCACACTACAGAGAAAACTCCATTTACAGAGTGCTGACAAACACACAAAGAAGAAAAGTCACAATGAGTAAATAAAAAACAAAAAAGAATATGCCTTAGAAAGCAAAAAGTAGAACACAGAGAATCATAAAATCATAAAACTTATGCAAACGTATATATAATTAAAAACGAAAATGCATAATCACAAAACTTGAAGACACACTATGACACCAAAAGCCGTATTTTTTTAAAAATTTAAAGTTCATTTTCAAAAAGCAAGGGTCAAAAAGTCAAAGCACGCAAACACCGAGTCTAATAAAAAACACACCAGGAGTTTAAAAGTTTAAAAACGTAAATACACACTTGAGATTAAAAAAAAAATGCAACACTTAAGATAAAAATGAATCAAACACGGCGCCAAAAAACTGGTCGAATACATAAGAACACGAAAAATCAAATAGCATAAAAATCTAAAACGTTGTAAAAAGGCAAAATAAAACATATCATGTATTTAAAAGATGCAAACATTTCGACTTAAAAGCACCTAGAGACATATTAAAAATGTCGAGTTCATTACAGAATGTGTTAAAAATTTTATAAAACCTATATAACGAGAACCCGTTAATATAATTAAATTTTGAATCTAAATTTGGAAAGGAACTCTGGTTTCTTAAAAATTTGGCGGGCACAGCGAAATCTATTGAGCTCATTATATCATTACAATCAATTGAACCATTAATAACTTTAAAAGAAAAGAACGCAAGAAGCATCTCGTCTGGGGGATAAACTAGGCATATTAAAAATATATTCATTATTAATTACAAATATCTCGATGAAATGAAATTATAAAACATCGAAGAGTACTAATCTGTTTACCTCATACAGAAATATTCATATAATCTGTTTCTATATCACCCAATAAATTCATCCATCGATTATGTAATTAAGTGTTTTGATTCGCGAAGAGATAATTTTTGACATGAGAGGCGAAAAAAGTCCGGACGAACTTTCTTCCGGTCGAAGAATCTTGTTTTTCTTCCCAATTCGCCCCCGCGTTTTGGTCCCGGTCGATTTTTCTCGACTCTGCCTTCAATTTAAATAAATCGCTCTTTGCAAGAGTCCTAACGATTTTCCTGTCATCCTCACTGCGATTTCGGATGACAAAGCACCGGGATAAATCGCATCTTCTTCTAATCGCACCTCGCCTCGAACAAGCCGATCGGCCTGCGGAACACGACAGAAAGAGAGGAGAGCTAATGCTTCATGGAGAGAAGTGGATAAAAATTGGCCGCATAAGGAACTGAGTGCCTCAGCATGTAAAAAGTGTATTGAAATATGGATATGTAATACTGTCGGATAGTTAGAGTATGCCTGTTGAAAACTCTGTAGAGAATCAATTTGTGGTTATAAGACTGCCAAATTGCTGTAGTATGGATTTCAAAATGTGGAAAAGCGAATTTACGCAAAATTAAAGAAGATTTGAACTTGTGTAATTCGAGGAGGGAATTGTCTTTAGATACTTAAAAGATCTCCTTAAATTTCGAACCTCTTCTCCTAAACAACGTAGCATGATATGTTTGTAGGCTGGATATGCTGTTGCTCTCTGCAAGTGTCCTAACGATATTCCTGTCATCCTCACTACGATTTCGGGTGACAAAAGCACCGGGATAAATCGTACCTCTCCTCAGTCAAGCCGATGAGTCTGCAGAACGCCACAGAAAGAGAGATGGAGAACTGCATAAATATTGGCCGCATAAGGAACTGAATGCCTCGGTATGTAAATTAAGCAAATAAAATATTAATAGGTACTAAACGTAAAGAAAATCATTAGGAATAAAATTAAAATAAGATACAACCAAAGCTTCTGAAGAGCGCAAAATGCAGAAAGCAACCAAGAAAACATTGAAAATACAAAAAAAAAACGCCTGATAAACTGAAAATTCTTTAGAAATTAAGATTGAACAATGAATAAGTTTAAAGAATCCACCAGATGAACTTGATCAAGGCGTCACTCATCTGAGAGGATTCAAAGGGGGCTATTCTGGTACTCCCGTTTGGGTTGGGAGTTGGGGTTGGGTGCGGTTTTTACGGGGGGCAACCCCCCCCCAACCGGGGGTACCAGAATAGACCCCAAAATAACAACAGGAATACTTTTCTGTATGAGTCGACAGATTTTCCATATGTAAAAAGTGTATTAAAATATGGATATCTAACACCGCCTTATGGTTAGAATTGAAGTATGCCTATTGAAATTTTTGAAGAGAATAAATTTGTGGTTATAAGGCTGCCAAATATCTGTAGTATGCATTTCAGAATCTGGGAAAACGAATGGAACAAAATTAAAGGAGATTTGAACTCGTGTAATTCGAGCAAAGAATTGCCTTTGGGTACCAAAAGGATCTCCTTAAATTTCGACACTTCTAATTCGAAACACCCAACGTGATGATGGATTGAGCTTAATTTGTCTTTCTTATCTTCGTCTGGCTTAATTGCATCGGCAGTTGCATTCTGTGCGTAACGAATTTTATATCGCGCATTTTAAATCGCACATTTTACATAAAAAATGCCACCCGAAAAACATTCGGTTAATAAAAACGAAGGTGAAAATTCTGTTTTGAAGTTAACGTCCAAAGAATGCAATTTTTTTTTTTTCATAACGTAAACAATGGTAAAAGCATGCAAGTGAAAGATTTGATGACATAATAAAATTGGTTTGAATTTCATTACCACAACAAAAGGCATTGTTAAAAATTGTTTCAATAAATTTTGAAAAAAAATTTAAAATTGAAGAAAAACTACACATGAATAAAATTGGTATTACTGAAAAGTTAATATTTTGAATTTTAAATTGGTGTAAAAATGGTTATTGTGTATTAATATATTCCGAAGTTATAAAGGAAAGCCCTTACTATTTCAATTAATTTTTAAATCTTAAAAATTCTAATTAAAATTAACCTGATCTAATCAACCCCATTTCTTAGTGAGTACTTGCTATCCAAGATGTAACTATGTGCCAAATTTGGTAATTCTGTCCTGTAGAGCGTTGTGAACGATTTTTCATTACGCAATCGACAGATAGTATGCCAGCTTAAACACATTATTACATTAAGAAAAAATCCCCAAAATGTGAGATAGGGAAATACAAGTGAAAATTATCTAAAAAAATTTATAAATATTCAAGGTGGGTGACACTTTTGGCACTGATCTTGAAGAACATTTACAAAGAAAATTGTTTGAACAGGGATAGAAGATGGTATACGAAAGTGACCAATTTTGAGAAGTGGGCAAATTTTCTTTATTATTCTTTTTATTACCATCCCATGAGTCTCTAAGTCGGTGGCGTTATTTGGAAAACGGGGGAAAGATGTGCCAAAAACGTGCTAATAGTGTGGAAAGACCAAAAATTGTTTAACAGGTAAACTTGTAAGCTTGACCGTTGTCCCTTTTTTTCCCCCACTTTTAAAATCCTCTAAAAAAATTTTCATTTTCCTTTTTGTTTTGCATTGGATATTTATACTTCAATTTGTTTTAATATCTTCGATTGCTTGTTCTCTCTTTTATGATATAAAAAATAAGTTTATAAGAATCATGGCTTGGGTCGTTTTAAAAACCTTCGTGGGTCAGTGCCTGACCCACGGGTCATAAGTTCGCCGCCACTGTTATATGCTATACAATTTCTTTCTCTTGAACCAAAAAGAAATGGAAATTCCACGATTTACCGCAAGTATTCATTTGCAGTGCCAATTTTTCTAGCATTTCTTTTCCTTTTTTGTTTCTAACAACTTTTTTGTAACTGTTGGTTATCCTGAATTCGAATTATTCTTCAATTTTTCTTTTCGAATCGGAACTTTTCGATTCGAAAACATATGGAAGAATAAACACATTCAAACGGATTCAACCATGTTATTATTGAAGAAGAAATCAGAATTTAGAAGAAGGCATGGAAATTAGAATATAGAGAAAAACAAAGTTTCCCTCCTTGCATTACAGAAAGAATACCTGCCCATACGATTGGAAGGTTGTTTCTCCTATAATTTTTTCTTATCGCTTTTAATGGTAAAAAAACTAATTTATTTACCATAAAAATCATTTATTACCTAGATTTTTTTACAATTCATGGGTATATTTTTTGAACAGCACAGATTGTCTTTTTACTTTCTCTTATGCGAAGTATACAAAGAGAAAGTATTGTAATCGTCAAAAAATTCGAACTCGAGATTTTGACGAATCTCCACGATTTAGACCTCCCTGAGTCCGAAAAGGACAATTTTAGAATTATGTCTGTCTGTGTGTCTGTATGTCTGTGAACACGTTAACTCGAAAACTATTAGAGATAAAGGGATAAAATTTGGTATGTGAACTTGACACATAATTTGTAGGTTTCTATCAAATTTTGGACAAAGTCCGTCCACGGGAAGTCTGTCTGTCTGTCCGCGGTCATGCGAACACTATAACTCAAAAACTTGAATAGTTAGATGGATAAAATTTTGTACACAGTTTTATCATCATGAATGTATGTCCGTATAAAATTTTGGACCAAATCTGTCAAAGGGTTGACTGTCTGTCTGTCTGTATAATTTACTTTTGAAGAGGATCCGTTATCTCCACGCGCATGCGTACTGGAAGCAATCTTCTGTGAACGCGAAAGCAACGGAATTTCATTACGGAGTAGTGAATTACGTCAGTTTGTCCTTGAGCCGGTAAGAGTGGAAGTGTGTGATACATGCATTTTATTCGGTAAGCATCTCTTTGAATTTGATTCTTTACCTAGATGTTTTTCAATCACTATAATGAAAAACCTTCTGATAGTCTTTGGATTCTGGGCAACAGTAGGTTCGAATTTTTTCAGCCACGCGGGGGAAGGGGAAACGGCACCTTTTTGGGGAAGTATACAAGAAAGTGTAGGGGAGAACACTCCCGCTGGTTTCTCAAAATAACCAGGCCTTGGGTAAATACCCCAAGAATATTTACCTACCCACTGGGTGTTTACCCACCCCACATTACTGGTCGTATGCGAGAAAGTTTCGGGGAGGCCACTCCCGCTGGTTTTGTCTATACAAAATGTTTCTTTTATACTCCCCTTATTCTTTTTTTAAGTGTATTTTCATATGATTTACCAATAAGAATTTATAATGCAGTGAATGATTGGGAAATGTTTTGAAAACTGCATTTTATATTCATATTAAATATTTAAACTTGTCCCCACTTTACCTAGCAAGACTCCAGAGACGCAGAAATACTATCGAATAGAAAACTCGATTGGTGCATTTCTTTGTTCAATAAATCCCATCATATTATTACAAGATCTGTTTATTGATTTAGATAGTAGCATTACACTGCCGAAAGCCAATTTCGAATTTCGCTCCGAAATCGTTGAGTTATCAAGTGTTGTTACACATTCCTTTTTTGGGTCGTATCGATTGAAGTTATCGCTGTATCTGCACTAGAGTTATTGGATGTTTATATTTGAGACTTTTTTCCGTGTTTTGTTTAGGTAAATCGATTTCACTAGCTGGGCTATGATTGTTTTATTTCTCTAGAAATTTTCAACAAAACTTTGAAACTGAAGAGATTGATGCGCTTTAAAGAACAAATTTGTAGTAATTTTTCTCTTCTCATTCACATGTCGTATGTTTTTTTATATGAAGTCTGTCTATACCCTATTGGATAGGAGTCATACGAGCTGTAGAGATGGTGACGTTATCTTAGGAGAAACGGGCCAAAATCCATTAACTAACACGTGAAAACCGACACGATAATTAACTTTCGCATTTATGATTGTTTCGAGTAAAACGATAAAAGGTGTAAAGTAACTTAGAGTAGTGGGACCGGTTCTCTACTCTTAAAGCTAAAACATGCAGAGTGGAGATGCTTGGCAAATGTTGACCTTGAAACCTTCCATGCATGAGCCAAAAGTTACAATTTCCCGTCACTTCTGCACAGTAGAAATTTGAACCAGCGGGAGTGTTCTCCCCTAAACTTTCTCGTATACTTCCCCCAAAAGGTGCCGTTTCTCCTTCCCCCGCGTGGCTAAAAAAATTCGAACTTACTGTTATCTAGAATCCAATGACTATCAGAAGGTTTTGCATTATAGTGATTGAAAAATATCGAAGTAAAGAATTCAAAGAGACGCGTACCGATTAAAACGCATCTATCGCACACTGCTAGGTTTCACTCTTGCCATCTCAAGGACAAACTGACGTAATTCTCTCCTTTCGGGAGCACAGACGATTGCTTCCGTACGCATGCGCGTGGAGATAACTGATTGGTTTCAATAGTAAATTATACAGACCGACAGACAATCAACCCTTTGACGGATTTGGCCCAAAATTTTATACGCACCTACATTCATGACGATAAAACTGCACCAAATTTTATCCATCTAGCTATTTAAGTTTTTGAGTTATAGTGTTCACATAACTTCGGACATACAGACAGACAGACTTCCCGTTGACGGATTTTGTCCAAAATTTGATAGAAACCTACAAATTATGTTTAAAAACCACATACCAAATGTCATCCCCGTAGCTCTCATAGTTTTCGAGTTATCGTGTTCACAGACAGACATAATTCCCAAATTGTGTTTTTCGGACTCAGGGAGGTCTGAAACGTGGAGATTCGTCAAAATCTCGAGTTCGAATTTTTTGACGATTACGATACTTTCTCTTTGTATACTTCGTATACGAGAAAGTAAAAATGTATGTACTGTGTTGCCGTCGCATTTGTTACGGTAGAGAAAGTCGAGTTGAAAAATGCGTTCGATCTCCTTGATTAGCAGCCATAGACTTGCAATTTATCCCCTGTTTCAATAATTTTCAACACATTCAAGAAGCTCGAATGCAGATAAACCCATCGGAGTCGAACGTTCTCTTACTGAAATAGTATGGAAATTTTGAGATCGGGAAACTAGCCTTAAGTTCTGTCCTCTTCTCGCCTGCCCAATGTTCGAAACTAAACGAAAATTATACTTATCTTTAATCGTTGGCGCCGCGTTGACCTTGTGGTAAGATCCGGACTTCGGGACTGGTGGGTTCCAATTCGAAACCGATTCCACTATAAAGATACGTCATATGTATATAGGCCTGGTGAACGTTCAATCTGATGTCAAGGATCAAATGTCCTTCCGCTTGTGTGTCGTAAAAATTAAGAGAGGGGGTGCCGGCTTAGGTTAGTGTTCCTTAAACATTGATAGACTATCGAAGTCAAGTCGATAGTATCGATAGTTTTCTCCCAGGCAAAACTATTTATAGGTGCATTTTCAGTCGATAGTTTTAAAACTATCGACTGGAACTATCGATGGTTTCAAAAGTATTGACTGGAACTATCGATGGTTTCAAAACTATCGACCGGATCTATCGTCAGTCTCAAAACTATCGACAGTTTCAGTACTATCGATAGTCTCAAAACTGTCGACTGGAACTATCGACAGTTTCAAAACTATCGACTGGAACTATCGACAGTTTCAAAACTATCGACTGGAACTATCGATAGTTTCTGAACTATTGACTTTAAGAACACCTATCGATAGTACCGCCGGGAATAAAACTATCGATAGTTCGGGAAAACTATCGACTGCACTACCGATAGTTGAACTATCGATGTTTAAGGAACACTAGCTCAAGTATCGTCTCGTCATCTGACCACGGTTTAAATTTATTTGAATGGTTCCGAAATAGCCTTTGAATTGTTTGAAGGACGGTACGTCAATTTAACTAATTATTTCGGTATAATAACGGGACGTTAATATAACTTTTCTGAACTAAATGGTATCCGACTGGTTTGAAATCGTCGTTTTTGATGAAATTATCAAAAAACTTTTTATGACTTAATTTTGTAGCCTGTTTAATCAGCTTTCTAAAACTGTCTCACTTTTTACTCTACGTGAATTACAAATGGAATTACAGTTGTTTTATTACCGAACTGTAAGCATTATTTTATGTTGCATGAAAACTTTAAATGTGTTTTCTGAGAAATGATATTTTTTAGGAAAACTGTCGACCGTAACAATGATTTCTCAAAATGTTATTCAAGTATTGATAGGAAATTTTCTGAGATTGTTTTCTGTAATATGCTTGATATTTTCCTCTAAAAACAAAGGTCAATTTTAGAATCAAATATTATTTTTAAGCGCTTAAATATAAACGAAAAGCATTTTTTATGAAAAATCACCAGTTTAGTCACTATGTTCAGCTATATCTCAAAACTATTTTGAAGTACAAGAAATATTTTAGAGCATAACACAGATAACTGTCATAAGAATGTAGTCCTACAAGGATTTATATATATTTAGAATATGATTTTGTCTACGGCTGTTAGCGAAAGGCAAATATTTTAGTCATTTTTCTTCAAATTTCTCAGTTTTTTAAAAAAATATAATTTTGAAAGCCTAATTTTACTATATTTTCATAGTTTTAAAACATATGCAGTTGAAAAATAACATTAAAATATATATATATAAGTTATTTTTCAAAAAAATGTCTCCGAACACAGTCGGATACCTTAAGTAAATCATTAATAAATTCATGTCCAGTAGCATCACAAACTAACGACTTTAAGATTCGGATAACTTTTCACCCTTTTTTATATCTAAAGGTCACAAAAGTATCGATGGTAAAAATCGAATGTTTAAAGTTGCAGTATCCCACTAATCTTTATTATCCGGTTCTTTTTTCCACAAAAGACGGCCTTTTACTTTCTTTGCCGGCGAGGGTAAAGCCCCTCAATTTCCAATTTCTTTTATGTGCCGCTCTTTAGAGGCGAGTGTTTCGTTATCTCTCTTTGTAAACAAAGATGAGGCTCACGTTTCGAGAAAAAGCTTTTCCGGATCGACTGATAAATTTCAGTGAAAGAACGAGGAGAGATAAGGGGATGTTGGCTACTCTCCGTGCGTCCGGGATTATTTCCACTCCGCCCAGGAAGGCACGTAAATCAGTTACAGAGATGACGTGTCCATTGAAAATCGGGTCCGCAGGAATTGCTGTAGGGCTGATTTATTGTGAAAATAAACGTTTATGGGACGTGGAGGATGTTAAGGTAAGGTTGTTTATTCCTTTCCTGATTTTCCATCAGTTTTGCTCATACACGAAGCAAGCTTTTTACGTCAACGTACATCATAATTTCACGGCTCGAATGCACCAAGCTACACGAAATTATCTAGGGAATCGTAAAAGTCTGTCAATGTTAGGCAGTCCTTTCTTCATAAATCTGAACTCTAGGTAAAGTACAGGACATTAATTCTTGTAAAAAAATATCGGGCTACAATTTCTTAGGTTAAAACAAACTTTATTGTCGAGACAAGTGTTCATAAATTGTAACACAAAAAATTTTAAACATGCTATTTTTCAAAATTTTTGTAGAACCGAAATGGCTTTCTAGCAGTCTCAATTTGGGATTAGGAGTATCAGTGGACCGAGATGGGCCCGTGTTGGCCTGGTGATAAGGTTCCGGCTTCGTGGATGGAAGGTTCCATATTCGAAACCCTCGACCCACGGCGGTTCTTCCATCGCTTGGATGGATTAAGGCTCACGTCGGATACAGCGGTAATGAAGCGGCGGACGTACTAGCCAAGAAGACAACACAGGAGGGAATCCCCACATTCATCCCAACGCCAAGAAATCATATCAAGAGTCTGCTGCAAAAAAAGAGTCCATCATCCGCTGGCAAAAAGAATGGGACAATGGAGAAACAGGCAGGAGCGTTCATAACGTTTTACCAATAGTCAAGACAACTCCTACTCCATGGCAAAGGCCAGAAATAATGTTCGTCACGGGCCACGGCCCATTTCCAACATATCTTAAAAGATTCAGTATCAGAAGCAGCGATTCCTGTGGCTGCGGAAACCTGGGGAACCCCTTACATTATGCTACAAGTTGTCTGTTTACAACATCATACCACCTAACAAAACCGTCAGCTGACCTAGAACCACTTTGGTGGAAAAGAGTCATGAACAACAACAATTAGGGCGAAAATCAGAAAACTCATCCACTTCATCGCGGAAAACGAAACACTCTTATTTCCAAAAGATGGCGACAACAACTAGCCACAGACCCAACTAACCCTATGTACTCATATTCTCTCTTCTTCCATACACAGGGCACGACCCTCTCAAATTCAACAACACAACGACCTGAAAGAATGAACTTTAAAAAAATATTATATTCTTTTGTATTAAATGTCCTGTTTTTGTATCTTTTTATAGAAATTGTTTTTTTTTTTGCTCTGGCTTTTTTCAATAAAGTCTCATGCATACCCCACCAACCGACAGGGAGCCGTCCTGGCTCCGAGTTCGGGGGTATGCTGTGGTGTTAAGGTTCTTCCATCGAAGAACCGCCATGCACCGGATCTGGTGCACGTTAAATCCGTGCGGAAATTTGGAGGGGGTGTCGGCCATGTCATTTCGCCACGTTTCAAAATTACGAGCTCCGACCCAAAATAGCCCTCGTGTTGATGCATAACGAGACGTAAATATAACTAAACTAAACCATTGGAGCGGGACCTATTCAAACGATGGCCCGAAGTGCGTGATGGCTGCGATGGCCCAGGGGAAAGGTTTCGGTTTCAAGGATCAAAGGTTCAAGATTTGAAATAAGATTCTATTATAGGTCCGCCGTGCATGTGAGCCTACTGCACGCCGTACATCTGTACGTCAGAGCCAAACAATCTCATCACATTGACTGCCGGTCATCTGAAGCCGTGTTGATAGCTAATGCCGTGACACAAGAGTAGGTTGCACTCGTACACCGACTAACTTGCTATAAGAAATAAATAACTCATGTTATATTTTCAGTAAGTAAAAACTACGGAACAAAATACATTTGCAACTGTTTTCCAACCTTCATTTCTCGCAAATACCAGCATATATGATGTGGTGTCTTGGCCTATGTGAGACCAAAATAATGCAAAGCTTAGGTTGACCTAAGTACTTTTATTGATACAGCAATAATTAAGAGAACAATTCTTGCATAGAAGTCTAGATTAATGGATTATTTACAAATTTCAATCATTAGCATCATAGTTCCAGGACGTTACAGTTCAATGGAATAACAGTTCACGAAAGAAGTAATTCATCACAGGATGGATACCTTCCACCTATAAACGTGATACCTAACCACGAGACTACAAGGAGTGCTCGCAAGTTGATGAGCCGAGAGTTCGGAAAATTGCCGATTTCTCGGTGTTTGCTCCCAAGTCCGAATTAATTCGGGACTTTAAATCCGAACTGATCACACAGCTCTCTGTCGGCGCTCCGGAGTCTGAAAGCAAGTTCGAGCCTCCTAAGCGGTTCTTCACCGCTTTCCTCGTTCTCCATCCAGCATTCTGTTTCCATCCCCTACATCAAGACGTGGAGCTCCGCCTTCCTTCCACTCCACTGGCTAATCGTACTCCCGGGTGACCAACGACTAACTTTCCATGTTCCCAGTGGTCAAATCCAACCGTGGGGAAGGTTCTTGGGTTTTGCCACCACCGGGCTATACAGGTATGACAGAAAAGGGTATCGCTAATACGCTCTCTGACAGATATTGATTCCTCTGCTTTGTGGCGGCTTTCTGTGTGAAGCCATTACTCTTGCGCAAGTCTCGTTAACGTCCACCAGGTGCAGCTGTCCTGCGGTCTGCGGCTGACATGAAAGGAACTGGATTCTCTTTCCCGTGGGAACGGTGCTCACGGGAAGGAAACATCACAATACCCAAAACGTAACCGGAGAATAAATATTGAAACGTAGCGTTTCCCGTGCCAGCGCGTGATCGACTCCTTGGCGATGACGGCACAACACGCGCTGGCGTGGGATCGGCAGTCAGTGTGTTGAGTAGCAATTTCAAGATTTAACGAGAGAGCCAAAAGAAATGCCAAAGAGCAATGGAATGCAGTGTGCATTTCTTTTTTGAGAGCAGTCATCTTTTGTTCTTTTTGACCTACAGCAGCGACACTTTGTCCTTCCGTGGATGCGGTCTGAATAATAGAAATACGATAAAAACATTAAAATAAACAAAATTGGACTTAACTTATCCCACGACAACCCGTCTATCCAGAAGGGTGCAAGGTGAGAGGAAAATATCAGGATTCGAACCCGAGTTGTTACGATTAAAATTGGATAGATACAAAGGCGGCCCGAGGCCCCGGCAAATCGGGCCACTGCCAGTGGCGCTGAATTCCAGAGTGGCGCCATGGGCAGTAGTAGCGTGAAGGAAAAAATATGATTTAATAGACATTAGAGCTCCGGAAAAACCTTTCGTGTTGGTGCCCCCTCTTATCCTGGATAACATCATCAAAACTAGTGTCTCTGAGGATTTTTCTGACTCTTCTAGTAGCTGTTGCTGCTGGTGATAGAAGAGACCACCTAAGTCATGTTTTTCTCTCTATTGAAATGTTATTACACTTATTTGCTTTATTTTTTTCATGTTCTCCATGTCAAAATTTCCTATCAATAATATTGTAGGGTCTTAGCCCAGTGATACTGGGTTATGATGATATCACAAGACACAGCAATAAAGGATATTAATTTTAATTAAAGCTTCTTGGTTACTGATCTATTTACAAGAAATGTACAAAATTAATATCAATCATAAATTCTGCCTCACTCAGGATGAGAAAGCGTAAATCAAAGTTCAAACAATCGCAGTTTAACGGTGAGTTACCTGGTAAGAAAATTGATAACGTTCAACTCAAGGTGAGTCCAAAATCCGATGGCCGGAAATAAGAGTCTGAGGGATTCTACCGGTCAAACGTTGGTATAACTTCCAAAAGTTACGTGCTTATCGAGATAGATAATTTGCAGTGAGGTATTGCGCGCTCACTTTCGAGAATACTTCCGAAGAATTCTAAAATGCCTTCCAGCTCTCGAAAAGCTTATTCAGCCAAGAGTTGGCTATCGGTTTCCACGGACTAGGCACCCGAACAAGTACAGAGTCTCAGGCTGAGATCTCTGACTTCAAAAATAGCTCACGAGAATCGAGATTCGAATCGGATTCAGACTCCGAATTCAACCTCGTCTCAAGCTATTCTTCTCGAGTCTCGGGTCTTCCAGTCCCCTTTCGTCTTCCAAATTCCAACTTAAAAACCCCTTTGACCATGCCCTCTGAGGCGTGGCCGAAATGTTAAGTCTCCATGATTTGTCCGGGTGACGAACAATTTCACCAACCACAAACATGCGCTCCCCTAGCCGTTTCATCGTTGGAAGGAGCAACAACGTAATGAGTTCTCTTTGGCGGTCAACTTGGGTGATCTTTTCAACGGTCGCTCCGAGCGCTGTCCTTTCAAACCCCCTTCGGGTTATGTAATACAGGATCGTTTTCATGACATAGCGGCATCCTTTCTCTCTTCGCTTTCGGCCAGTTCGTTGGAGGTCTGGTCTCTCGTGGTCTCGTGGGAATCTGCGGTCTCTGGGGACCTCACAATATCCATAATGATAATAGTGTCACATCCTGTTGGGGTACTGCATCTCTTAAGACTAACTATGTAACCACTTGTTAAATATTTAGACTTCCTGTTCAATTCATCTCAATTACTCTTGTATAACATGTTCTTCGCCCGTGCAATTCTTGATGATTAATAATTCCTGTACTTATATTGAACGGTCCCGAATCTTGTATGGGGACTAAACAATCTAAACCATCAATGTGGATACATGTCAAAGATATTAATCCTTCCAGCCAATTTATATGACCAGCATTATCATTCTGTGCTCGAAATTGTTTGTTTTTACTTTCTCGTATACGAAGTATACAAAGAGAAAGTATTGTAATCGTCAAAAAATTCGAACTCGAAATTTTGACGAATCTCCACGTTTTAGACCTCCCTGAGTCCGATAAACACAATTTTAGAATCATGTCTGTCTGTCTGTGAACACGATAACTCGAAAGCTATTAGAGTTACGGGGATGAAATTTGGCATGTGGTCTTTAAACATAGTTTGTAGGTTTCTATCAAATTTTCGACAAAATCTGTCAACGGGAAGTCTGTCTGTCTGTATGTTCGAGATCATGCGAACGCTATAACTCAAAAACTTTAAAAGCCAGATGGATAACATTTTATACACAGTTTTATCGTCATGAATGTAGGTCCGTATAAAATTTTGGGTCAAATCCGTCAAAGGGTTGACTGTCTGTCGGCCTGTATAATTTAGCGGATTGGTTTCAATGGCATCTCCACGCTCATGCGTACTTGAAGCTGTCTTCTGTGCAGGCGAACGGAGCGAATTACGTCAGTTTGTCCTTGAAACGACAAGAGTGAAACCTAGCAGTGTGCGATAGATGCGTTTTAATCGGTACGCGTCTCTTTGAATATCACTGTAATGAAAAACCTGATCGTCATTGGATTCTGGATAACAGTAGGTTCGAATTTTTTTAGCCACGCGGGGGAAGGAGAAACTGCATCTTTTTGGGGAAGTATATGAGAAAGTTTAGGGGAGAACACTCCCGCTGGTTCTGTTTGTTACTGTTTATGTTTCCTGTGTTTGTATGTGTACTTATGTTATTCGAGATTTTATTACCTGTTACCCTCACGTAAAACTTACTTTCTGAATCATAAGTAAAGTACCGATGGGGTCGCTGGCCCAGCGGAGAGTTTTGCTCTCCTTTCCACTCCATGCTCATCAAACTGGTAAGATAACCCCTAGAGGTTATAAGCATCAGGGGCATGGGGTGGCGTAAATGCTGGTGAGAGAAGAATTTCTAAACTGAAACGTATCTGCGATCGATCATGCGGACCAGTTGGCTTAGTATCCAGGCCAACTGAACGAAGCTTTTTGGAGAACACTGAAATTGTGGTGATAATAAAATATTTCGCAGATAAAAAGGCAGGAAAAGTGAATTTTGAACAAAATTTGTAATACTATGTTCGAAAAATCTCGTATTTTAAAAATAAATTCGCTGAATATATTATTTCAATAACACCACTATATAATCTTAATATAAATAAGTCATTGTGGGTATGTGGCTATGTTCAAAACGGGACGTCACGTTTGGTGAACTTACTTATCCAACAATAGATTTGTTGTCATCTTCAAGGAAATTTTATAGATTAGCTCAGTAGGAGTTTACAGCAAGTTTCTATTTTATGCTCTAAAGACAAGCATTTCTTCAACGCTATCCAAGATGCTTTGGATTCTTTTGTCTTGATAAAGGCCTTGTGTCTCTTAATAAAGGCCCTTTCAACTATTCTTAGCTAGAAAAGAAATTTCCAGTCTTTTTTTTAATGTTTCATTAATCGCACAATGTTAGCATGAAAGATTCTATACTGACTGATTTAAAACGCTAAGACAGCTTGTTAGAGTTGAAAAAATTGCAGACTTCTTATTCTTGAAGGATTTGTTCAGGAATTTTCTGACAGGAAAGAAACAAACGACGGGTTGTGTAATAGTTTCTATAGTTTATTTTTTCGAGAGTTTCGAGCTTGACTTGGCAATTACTTTAGCGTGCATTTATGTGCTTTTATTCGATAGCAATATCACTGAAGAGAAAAAGGGAAGCGGGACAAAAAACAGAATTTCAACAAAGCAAGTTACTAAAAACAAAATAGGAAAAAATATTCTGTTAGCACAAAACAATGAAAAGTTGTCTTTAAAATAATAAAAATAAAAGCGCCATTTTTAAAAACATTTTTTTTATGAGTGTACAACAACGCAGAAAGTATTATTTTTACAAAAAATGAGGAAGCCCAAGCAAGTAATCGTAAAAGTAGAAAATCGTAAAAGTATGAGGTACTGATATAAATACTCGAAAGAAATTGGAATTTTAATCGCATTCATAATATACAGTAGAACCCTAGTTAACCAAACTAAAGGGAGGGGAGCCGTTTCGGATAAAGACTTTTTCGGTTAAGCCGTGAACATCTATCACTATTTTGTATAGTGTTACAAAAATGTAATGTCGCTTTCCTGCCTCACTATTCTTATGGTTGGGAAGAGAGTTTTACAAGGTTAAGTATAGAATGACCGGCAGCGGCCAGGCCTGGACCTCTGACCTTGGCGACCATTTTGGCGACAAATGTGGCGACCTTCGCGACAAATCGAATATTCCCGAAAATGCGATCCTTTTCTCCATTTCTCTATTAGGAAAGGAGAAACGCTTGCATGTACTAGAAAATTCAATGTGACGTCACGACCTGTCGGGTAGACTATATTAGGACGGCGATCTTGGCGACAAATCGAAGATTCCCGAAAATGCGATCCTTTTCTCGATATCTCTGTTAGGAAAGGAGATACGCTTGCATGTACTAGATAATTCCATGTGACGTCACGATCTGTCGGGCAGACTGTATATGGTCGTTGCTTGGATCGTAGAGGGTGTGTTGATCGACTGGGGCGACTTTGGAGTTTCGTCTGCAATGAGCTGGAAAGTCGGTGAGCTGAGCGCTATTGAAAGTGCTGTTACTGTAATTACTAGTGATTTGCTGACTGTTTGTGTTGCTAAATCTGAAAGTTCTGTACTGTTAATACTTGTGAATTGATGACTGTTTTTGTGACTAATCTGTTCAAGATCTATCGTTCCTGCTACCTGTGCTTCGTGTTTTCCTGCGTATTTGTGCATAAACTTACATCCTCCATTATCCTTCGAATTGGACTCTTTCCGCCATATACCCACAGGACAATTTTTGTAACAATATAATTACAATATGTAATTCTGAAATCTTTTGAGGGTAAAACGAATTCAAAACTCTCTACGTAGGCTTCGTTTATGTTCTTTATTAAAGTTAAAATTACATTTTAATTCGAGCGTTCACCTCTTCAATAACTATAGCTCAGTGCTCTCTCGCGTTCGCAATTATTCTATACAGTACAGTACGTGTTTTTTGGATTTTCAGTTTCAGAAGCATTTCGGACAACCCGGGTTTCAGTTAACCCGAGTTCGGTTAACCGGGGTTTTACTGTATTTTAATTTTTAATTTACCACCTTCGGCGACCAACTGTTCTCCCTTAATATTGTAAGGTCTTAGCCCAGTGATACTGTGTCCAATCAGATGATCAACAAGACAAAGCAATACAGCACATTAATATTTAATTATATCTCTTGATTAATGTCGTTTATACAAGAATTGACACATAAAGAAATACAAAATAATTAGCATAACTCCGGATGATATCGCAAGAGTCATAGAATGTTCATAACTGGAATTACTCGCAGTTATCAGAGGTGAGTTCTCGAGACAATTGATCAGCTATCAGTTCAGCAGCTGACAAAGTTCAGTAAATAGTTCTAACTCAGGGTGAGTTGTAAGTCCGAAGGCCGGAAGAGGAAAATTGAGGTAATCGAGGCTCAATTAATCAACGTAACCACCAAAGGGTTATTCGAGTTACCAAGACGGTAAATGTCAGCGAGGTATTTGACGCTCACTATATTTCTGCGATTCTCCAAAGGAATGCTCTAATGTGTTGCAGCTCTCCAAGGGAGCTATCAAGCCAAAGGCTGGATTTAATTCCACTGGGTCTAAGCACGCCCGTACAAGTGCAGAATCTCGAGTCGAGATCTGACTTCTCAATCTTCTCCGATCTCGAGAATCGAGTCTCGAATCTGGAATCAATTCTCCATCGATCTCCTTCTCTCCGAAACTCCAAACTATAAACTCCTTCGCCCGGCCCTACGAGGCATGGCCGAAAATTTAAGTCTCAGGGCATTTGTCGGGTTGTTGACCGCAACTTCCAATCCACTAGGCTCGCTTTCTTTCTCCTCTGACCATTGGCCGAGGGTCGGAACTTTAAGAGTCCCTTTGACGGTCTCTGAGATGGCCAACTCTACGTTGGGCCTTTTGCCCGGCGGTTGCGCAAAGTCGTTTGTAGTTTTATGACCCAAGATTACAAAATAAGCATAATTTATTCAATCTGCGTCAAATAAACTAAAAACTCTTTCATGTAAAACTAGCTAACTAACTGAATTCATAGTATCCAACAACTTTCATAAACTAACAACCACTTCAGTTACATTCATGCACAAATTGTTTTGAATTCCAACAGATGGCATGATTTGATTGGCCACTGCAACCTATTGCATCATATGTAACAGGTGGCGTGAATTTATTGGCGACTGCATGAATAACATCACTTGATGTTAACCAATAAGAACATGCCTCACTCCCTCTTACATTTAACTGTGTATTTAACTGTAAATAGAATCAAGGTTTGTTTATATTTAATGTTTCACGACTGGGAGAACAGTTGGGTAAATTAAACATTAATTAAATCTATTTTAATAAGTGCAAATCTTACTTAATTAATATTAAACTTTAACAAAATTTTAATTTATCTCGGCACTTCCAACATTTCATCTTAACAAATA
>BGPR01004388.1:84199-113367 GCA_013235015.1 Araneus ventricosus | reverse complement strand
ACATGAATCTATCTTCTCCTCCCTCGGAGTTCAACTGTCTAGTGGTTAGCGTCTCCGCTTCGGAACCGAGTTCTGCCCTGCATCCTGGCTTGTGTTTCGTCTTTTTGTTTTGCACGGTAAGCTTGCGTGCTTGCTGCAAGTTCGTTCATGGTGACTTGAGCTTTCGTTATCCTTGCTGCAAGCTTACTGCAAGCTTGTACCTTTGTCATGACACTCTAGGCAAACTTGCACCTCATGACAAATTTGTGGCAAGTTTACGAGTAAACTAAAATTGCTATCTGGGTAGGGTATCTAATTTTGACTTTGACATTGATGTGGCAACAGGTTTCCAGAACTGCAAAGAGATTCGGGAATTGGGAAAGTAGTAATCTAAATTTAAAAGCTCATGGACCAATAGTTGCCCTAGGGAGTCAAGAGATTCCTACATCAAGGAAGCGACTGGGTGGCCAAGTTTAAAAACGCAAACACAAGTGGAGAGTGATTACACTTCTGTGTAACAGTTGTCCAGTGAAAAATTATTTCTTAAAAAAGTCCAAACAGTAAAATAAAAAAACACAAGAGACGGGGTAATCAACAGGTCCCAAAAAGTCAAATTAATTAAGCGGGATAAAGCACGATTATCCCAGCACTGGAACCTAGGCGGGAAGTCAAGAACAGAAAGAGTAACTGTAAAAGTAAGTGTAATATAAAAATAATCGTTAAGGAGATGTCAAGTGAAAGGATCCTTGGCAAATGATAAAAGATATAAAGAGTAAAAACTCACTCCTTCATAAGATAAGATAAGATAAAGTAACAAGATCCCGCAAGACACCATTGGAGCTTCGCTATGGTCTCTCTGGGTCAGTGTGTCGCAAATGGTCTGCTTGGTCGAAAGCGCCTTCCATCTTGGTGACAGCCATCTTTGTGTAAGAGATTGTTAAACCACGCTTTTTCAGTTCAATCTGTGGGTTTATCTAGATGGAATTCTGGAGCAGGAGGAGCGATCGTAGGGATGATCTGCATCACCCAATTATTCCGGAAGATGCGTGTGGAGAGTCTAAGAATTTGAAGCGACGAAGGTAAGATGGACTGAACTCCACGCACTGAGAAAGTATATATTAAAAAACTTAAGTTTTGAGAGGGGGATGCGAGCTCAGGTGTCGTCTCGTCATCGATGATCGTGGTTAAAAATTACGAGGTCCGTCCCAAAACAGGCCTTGTGTTGCTTCAAAACGGGATCGTTATATACACACTCAACATCGGCGAGATGGAAGCGGCAAAAATACTTTGAATCGGACAACTGCCGATACAGAAAACGCTTAAAAAGGTATAATTTTGATTCTCTCTTCTATTTATGCTTCTTACAAAATGATATGTGCGGATACTTGTCTCTCCATATTATGCATTACTCCATCTTTTCCAAAAATTTCACTTTCTGTTCAGTACCGATACCGAAAAGTTACAAAGGCAGCCTTGTCGTTTATTCACCGTGATGTATTTGCAATGTAGTTCTTCTCCTTTACTAGATGGCATTTGGATACATAACGTTTTTGCTCTGCACCTCTCATAAGGAATGGTACTTAACGATTTGTGGTGTGTCCATTCCATTAACTTTGCGTTGCCTAAATTTCCCTTTCAGACCCTTGCATCTGCTTGGTAAAATTTTATTTGGTGAGAACTACACTTGAAGTTTCTTCCATGTTTTTTTTTTGTTGCCTGCAAGCATCTACATCATAAACGGTCATTTTACATGATAAAAGATATAACGAAAATCTGGGAAACCAATATAACTCCTTACTTATTTTATTATTCTTACTTATCACAAATTCTACTACTTCACTAATTCTTACTTATTAATTTTCATTCTAAATTATCACTAAATTCTATACCACCCATATTCTCAAGGATTCTTGTCTTAAGCTTTCCCTTCATTTCCTCTTGATAGACCATGCAACTAGATTAGCAAATTTGCTAAGATTATTTATCCCTTGAAATTTGTTTTGATTGATTTTATTATCACGCTTTCTGTGTATGAAAGTCTAAACCCCAAGATATGATGCCAGAAGTGCTCTAATATTGTGCCGCATTATATATACATAACACAATGATATCAGTTCTTTTTCTATTGCATGTTGCATCTTTTTTCATGCGATCAAACTTAATTTTATAAGATTACAAACGGATTTACAAATATCTAGTTTAGCTCAGATAAAAGAAAGCAAATCATATTGACTTTCACTTTTCTATCTTTTGTTTTGGGTCACTGTCATCATATGACGGATTCTTTGTTGAAAGGGACGTACTCAAGTTCTTATGTTTCCTTAAAGACTGGTATATATTTAAGCTTCTGTGTCACTCAAATTTCGCTTAGGATTTTAAGTGTATAAAAAATTGATTGTTTTCAAAGTTTCGTAATTGCGAAATGTCAACTTGTAATTATTATTGAATTCGTTAAAATGATAAATATATAAGGTAGTTTGGTAATAAGAACTCTTGCTTCAGTGACCAGAGGATCGGAGGTTCGTAACTAGATTCTTCCATTATCTCGTATAAGGGCATCGTGAATCTAAAATGATGTTGGAGGTCAAACATTTTCATCTGATGTGGGTGTGGGGGTTTAGAAGGTCCTCAATCGACCATGTATCAAGTTTCAAGGTCCTTTAAAAATAACGAACTTAACAAAAAAACTGAAATTTGTAGAAATACTAAAAGGGTATGTTTCCATTTATTTATATTAGTTAAATAATTGATTCCTAGAACGTATGAGTGTGAAATGATATATAATTAAAAAAATGCACACGTTTTTGACGTGGGGTTTATGAGCGTTCTTTAAAAAAATAATGCTTAGAAGACAAAAAGTTCTAAATAACGTCTATCGCTTTCACTCGAACAAAAACTCTTTTGTTTATAACTGACCCCTTAAAAAATACTACTGCTTTTGCCTTCCCTTCTGATACAAATTCGTTGTTATTATTTTATCGAATACGCGATAGCGTATTTTTTGTTGGCAATTCGAAACTGTTTATCTTTTTTCCCTTACTATTCCTTCTGGTTTTTTGTCTCATTCCTGCTGTTTTCTTAGCGACCATTTGGTAGTTTACAAAAAAATTGCTGGATACCAGAGCTTTATTTTCATGCTGGGATGCAAAATTCGTATTCAGCGTGGGATCAAGACCAGGAAAGTTTTTGGAGCAGGAGCACGTGATTCTTAACGCCAGTATTATATGTCGGAAAAAGGAGCCTTCTTTTCTTCTTAAAGAAACCATTTTGAGTTGTGGATAACGTGTATCGGATTTTGTGACTTCGTACGCCTTTTATAAGATATAAGCGAAGTTGTGTTAATTGTTTCTGAATTTAGAAATTTCAATTCCTTACTAAAGTTTATAAATACAAATGTCATTACAAATTTTGCTCCTGCATATAAACTTGAACTTGGGAATTCTGATCAAAATACTAAAAAATTATAAATTCTGATGATAATTAAATAATTTAATTTTAATTTACATAACCTCTATTCATTATATGGAAAAAGGGAGCTCTCTTCTTAAATGTACCATTTTGAGTTTCTGTATAATTGTGCTGCATGATTTTGTGACTGGACTATCTTATAAGATATAAGGAAAAGTGAGGTCGTTGTTAATTGTTTCGAATTTTGAAATTTCAATTCCCTTTAATAAAGTTTATAAATAAATGTCATATAAGTTTTGCTGTCCTATATAAATCCTTTGAAACTTGGGAATTTGGGATAAAAATACTAAAATTATAAAATTCTGTATGATAATTAAATAATTTAATTTAATTTACATAACCTTCATTCATTATATGCTGAAAAAAAGGAGCTCTTTCTCTTCTTAAAGAAACCATTGAGTTGTATAACAGTTTGCACTATTTTGGTGACTTCTGACTATTTTATAAGATATAAACAAAAGTGAGTCGTTGTTAATTTGCTTTCTGAATTTAGAAATTTCACTTTACTAAAGTTTTAAATAAATGTCATGCAACAAATTCTTGACTCGCATATAAACTTTGAAACTGAATTCTGGCTAAAATACTAAATTATAAAATTCTGTATGATAATTACATTAATTTAATTTACATAACCTTCTTTCATTAATATCACAAAAAAAGGAGCTCTTTTCTCTAAAGAAACCATTTTGGAGTTGTATACAGTTGAATTTGATTTTGTGACTTGGACTATTTTATAAGATATAAGCAAAAATGAGGGCTCGCTTAATTGTTTCTGAATTTAGAAATTCTCACTTGTTTTAAAGTTTATAAATAAATGTCATTACAAATTTTGCTTTTCCATATAAACTTAATTGAATTCTGGGATAAAATACTAAAATTATAAAATTCCTGTATGATAATTAAATAATTTAATTTAATTTACATAACCTTCTATTCATTATATGCCGAAAAAAGGCAGCTCTTTCTTTCTAAAGAAACCATTTTGAGTTGTATAACAGTTGCATCGATTTTGTGACTTCGGACTATTTTATAAGATATAAGGAAAAGTGAGGTCGTTGTTAATTGTTTCTGAATTTAGAAATTTCCAGTTCCTTTAATATTAAAAGTTTATAAATAAATGTCATTACAAATTTTTGCCTCAAGACATATAAACGAACTTGGGAATTTTAATGGAAAATACTAAAATTATAAAATTCCTGTGTGATAATGAAATAATTTAATTTAATTTACATTACCTTCTATTCATTATATGTTGAAAAAAGGAGCTCTTTCTTTCTAAAGAAACCATTTTGAGTTGTATAACAGTTGCTTCGATTTTGTGACTTCGGACTATTTTATAAGATATGAGCAAAAGTGAGGTAGCTGTTAATTCTTTCTGAATTTAGAAATTTCAATTCCTTTACTAAAGTTTATAAATAAATGCCATCAGAAATTTTGCTCGCATATAAACTTTGAACTTGGGAATTCTGGAATAAAATACTAAAATTATAAAATTTCTGTATGATAATTAAATAATTTAACTTAATTTACATAACCTTCTGTTCATTATATGTCGAAAAAAGGGAGCTCGAATAGCTTTCTTTTTAAAGAAACCATTTTGAGTTGTATAAAAGTTGCATCGATTTTGTGACTTGGGACTATTTTATAAGATATAAGCAATATGAGGTCGTTGTTAATTGTTTCTGAATTTAGAAATTTCAATTCCTTTATTAAAGTTTATAAATAAGTGTCATTTCAAATTTTGCTCGCATATAAACTTTGAACTTGGGAATTCTGCAATAAAAATAATAAAATTATAAAATTCTTGTGTGTTAATTAAAGAATTTAATTTAATTTGCATAACCTTCTGTTCATTAGAAACTGTTGGAAAACAAACCAAAATTGCATCATTAAATTAACTTAATCTGATGGAATTAATTCATGTGATGTCACAGTCATTCTAAGAATAAATGATTACTGCGAATTAACATCAAACTGCATCCTGTGGTCTATGCTATTCTGAGACGTCACGCCCTTTTTTCTGGTGCATAATGTCAAATGAGTTATAAAATTTAAGTGATAGACGGGTTTAATGAATATTGTACCAACAATATTTAATTTCGTTATAAATAACACTTTCTGTGTAGCAAAAATTAAATTACATATGTATGACTACAGTTAGAAAAAAATATCTGTGTTGGAATTGAGTAGAATAAAAATTTTATACATGTGACATACGTAATTCCCATGCCATACGTAGTTCTCATTACACGTATAGATGCAAGTTTTGTACATAAGTTGGTAATATGGCTCAGTAATTGATTTTGTTATCAAGGATAAAATTAATCGAAATTTACTTTTGTCGAAAAAAAATCTAAATGCAGTATGAATTCGTGAATATTTCTGATTCCTGATAGATTGAACATTTCCTTTCTGAGCATCTTTATGATCTTTACGGCATTAATTCAAATTATATATAACCTGTGATATATTCAATCTGATTTCATTTCTATATAATTGAAGCTTTAAGTAAGTAGTTATCATTCTTGTCTTTCTTATTTGCTATGCCATTCCTCAGCGATCTAAAATCTTCAAAAGCAAGTCGAAGCAATATTAGTCTCCAAGGTACTTCTTTGATTTTAACTTTTTGTAAGAAAGTAAATGTTTAGAAAAGAAACCGTTTTTTTTATTAAAGAATTTGAATTTCTGCATTTTACCTCTATTCATATATTCTTATAAATGTGTTATTAGTGCTTTTATTAATGAATCGCGACACGTATTTTTTCTAAATATACATATAGTTTTCTCTTGATGGCAAATAAAATATTCCTAGTTTTATCATTCTCTAATCAATCATAAATTTTCATAAATTAAATATTAAGTTTAATTGTTGATCTGATTCGATTTTAGTTCAATTATCTGAATTCTCCTGCTTCAATCAGGAAGTCGTGGTAGACTTGTGGTAAGGTTTCGACTTTGGGACCAGACAGTTCCTTGTTTGAAACCCGATTTTCACTAACTATCCGTCGCGTATGTGGGCCTAGTGGGCTCCAATCAGACGTTAATCTTTTCAAGTTCACTACATGTATAGTTTTGAAAATTACAAAATTTATTTGAGAAATGAGTATTAGACATGTAGCTCTCATCATAAATATGTGAGTGTAAATTTTTATTTTTTTTTATTTTCAAGAAATTTGTGGTTTCACACTGAAACCAATAACGGTAACGGGCTACTTTTCCTCCTAATTAGTTATAATCGAAATACAATTTAAATTATGTATTTTATTTCTAAATATACGTGAGTATACAGGATATCCAACCTTCATAAAATTCAATATTACTTTCGAAGATTCAATTTTTTTTAAAAATGTCAATTTGTGCAAGAACCCTCATCATTTTGTTTCTCCTAGAGATCAAAAGCAATTTAGTTCTTGCAATGCCGATATCTTTGTGAATACTAAGGGTGTTCAGCTGGAATTTTCATATAAGTTGCCCTATACATCTGGCTTTTAAGTTATGAAAGAAAAATTATGCTACGATTCGCACATGCGCAGGAAAGAAATTCTCAATATGTGGTTTCACTGCGAAACCAATGACCGCAAAAGGGTTAAGAGTCAAACGCCTTCCCACTGGTCTCGAGCGGAAGGTTGAAGAAGGGGTTATTAACTCAGGTGACTACGATTAAAAATTACGAGGCCATTCAGAAATGACTCTTGTGTTGCTTCAAAACGGAGCGTAAATGTAACTATATTACGCCCTTTAAATTGCAGGAAATTGTATTAATTTTGTATATTTTATTTTGTTGTGAATAAAATCGTTTCGATCATTAGTTTAATACAATTTTATAAAAAAGTCATTAAATTTAAGTTATTTCCCGGTGATTGTAAAACTATAAAGAACAAAATGTAAACGTAGCATTTTGGCATCTTTGCATTTCTTTTTCTAAAATCTGAGAGAAAAAAATCTCTGTTTTACTTGGCACATGAGAATCTATGGAAGATCTTCCCTAATGAAATGTAAGCTGAGGTAAAGAGCTTGCTATGGTTAGAGCAACAAAGCACTTTATTGGAAAGCAAAGTAGAAGAGGCACATTTATTTATTTCCACGAATGTTTTTAAGAATGTGGTAATTTCATAGCAAGAGACAATCCCTGGACATGACTTAAAATTGAATATTCGTAAGTTCATTGTCAAGAAAAGAGTAATAAGTCTCTAAGAATATTACAAAATCCGCAACTAAATTAATATTATAAACAAGCACTAAAGTTAAATGATAAATATTTTTTACGTAACTCTTCGGTTTGTTTGGCGATCAATTAACTCGTTAATAAATTCAATTAGAATGAAGGTCAATCCATTAAATTTCAAACAATATTAAATAGAATGGCCACACCACAACTGAAATTGAATCACCGAACTGCTTATATGCAATTAACAACTATCAGCAACGTTACTATCTTCTTCAGAAAATTTATACTGTTACGACCTTTATAATTTTCCTACCTTTAAAAGCACTTGGTGCGAAAAGAAATTGAAACCTCTGATCTCAAATCTAAACCTGCGTAATAGGATCGTCCATTTTGTGTAAATAATCCATCACATAGATCATTTATTGTTTTTGATCAGCTCATATTCCTTCGATAAAGAGACCAGTATTTTTCATAACGTTGCATTTACTTTTTCTTTATAATACGTTGAGCTTACTATTATCGCCATAAATAATTTCTTCCAACAATAGTTTGAATTTAAAAGTTGGCAGTAGAATGTTTTGAAATAAATCCCCAATGCATAGATGCAATATCTTCTAAATGAAAAATAGTGAGTGGAAATCTAGAACAAAACATCGAATTTTATCTTTGTTATCTATGTTATATTATTGTGTGTTGATAAATAGCAAATTATTCAGTAAGTGTTCCTTCCGTTTGCATTGAGATTAATGTTTTTTTACGTAATGTTTTTCGTTCTTTCATAATTTTTCGCTCGCGTAGAGCTCATTTTTATCTACGTAACAAATTGTGCTTTGCCGAAATAGAATTTAATATTTGTAGTTTGTGATTTTGTGTAAAATTCCATTATCTGTTAGCTCTTAAATTTGTAAATGCAGCGTAAATTTCCAAACAAAAAGCTGTTTACAAATATTATTAAACCTGTATTAAGTTTCGAGGACTTCATCGACGTTGTATGAATGAACACAACGCAATGCATTAATACCTGATTGGATAATTAATTCCTTTTTGTTGACTGTGAGAATTTTGGAATTGTATAATGCATTACAAACAAATTACTAGATTCAACAAGAAATGAAACAAGTTTATGCACTAATACCAGATGCATAGTGGACATTATGATATTCCAAGTTTCTTTGGCCGGTTTAAAATTACAACATCTTGTTCAAATATCCTTACAACACAGTGTCTTGATGCTCGATGATGTTTTGCTATTCCAACCAAAACCACCTATCCCATGACCCCAGATTACAAGCAATATGACATATAGAAATGATAGGAAAGTCATACTTCTTAGAAAGGTACGCCCGGAGTTCACATGTTATTGATTTTAGTACATATAGAATTGTGCGGCGTATATGAACATAGTGGATTTATCCAAGACATACTCGGTTGTCTCACTGGGTTAGAAATACGACTCTAAAAGTACATACGTTCATATGCTCGATATGTTTAAGTTAAGTTAAGTAATGAAATATTGTGTTTGAGTGGGATACTATAGTTCAAACCAACTAACTGTAGTACCCTACTATAATATTCGTGGCCAAAAAAAAATGCTCAGCCTTCTTGCTAAATTTTGCAATAGTGTAATTTTTTCGCTTAGTTTGGCACATAAAATATATGCTAACCATACAGCAATCTCTACGTTAAGATTTAGTCTCCTTAGCCTGTCAGATTCTTACGCTGGACGGAATTAACTGCTATATATGTAGGTATGTTGTCCTGTTCCGTTGGTATTACAAGTTCACAGCAAATTGGTACAAATCTTTACAGCCTAGACTCTATATTCCACGACCGAGATAAATAATAGTTCCTCATTCTTCATGAAAATTCTGCTATTTAAGGCATCAACGTTGACTACGTCAGTCATATTTTCATGCTTATCAGAATTTCTCGATGTAATTATTTGACCCTAATAAACCATCTGTTAAATCCGAAAATGTTTTTGTTTTACTGGTCAAATCCTTCAATAATTAGGAAACTTTTTGCCACTCAACTTTCCTGTAAGCGTTTGAAATTTCTTTAAGAAAATGTCTACAACGACCTCAATATGTTTTATTTACCCTGCAAAGTTTAATACATATCTGAAACATATTGCAATGCTACATGAACTTTTGATTGCCTTACCTATATTACCTGCTTCAGAATAAATATTCAATAGTTTTAAAGAAGGTAAGTCAATCAAAAACAAGCAATAATAACATTGGAAAATGAGGTCGTAAACCGCAACGGACGTTGCAAAACAGGTCACTCTAACACTGAAGTGACGAAAATAACTGGACACTTGATACTGTAAAGCACCATGTCATGAAGAATGTATTTAGAAAGTTATTCTGGGAACACTTTCTCCAAGAATACTAGATAGGTTCTTTACTGGAGTCGATTTAGCAGGAGGTATGGGGCAAGCAAACATTCTCATTATCCAGGCGAAACATTTATGCAGATATTTTGTTATGTACCACATGTTCTTGTTGCTAGTGGATGCTAATAGGCGTAAAGGTGTAAGTTATGAATGGTTACCCCACCGATCGAATTCAGTTTTCATTCGTGAAAAAATCCAGGTCGAAAAATCACCCTTTGCTACGTCCTGTTGCACCACTGTCATAGCGATCTCTCTAAAGCATCGTTCGTTATGCTGGCGACTTCGCGTTCCTATGCTATTTGTGTATGATTTATGCTCTGGAACTCGCTGTAAATTATTGAATTGTTAATTAAAAGTCAAAATACAACACCGTCACATACTCCGGTCTAGAAATAGATACTTCCAAATATTCACCTCCCAGAACCAGAAATTCGATGAATACCCAGTTGAGCAGCAGAGCACACTAGCTTATGAACAGCAACCAGCCACCACCAATTCTTCCGTAATTCATTCGAAAAATTCAACCTTCACATCACTGCCAACCCTGGAGTAACAATTCCAGCGATCCCTAAGTTTAAATAACAAGACAGAACAAACAGCCAGTTCCACGATTTTTAGGATGGTTGCGACAATAATCATCAATATAACCGATTGTAATACATTATCAATTCTTCTTTGTCGTAGCATAGAACAACACTAACAGCCCCGAATAACAGAGCTGCAACTGCATGAAGCAATGTAACTAAAGGAAACATTCTGCACTTTCACTGCACTCATATGATAACTCCTCTTGTATATATTTTATATTATACTCGGATTGTAACTCTCTACGTACTTTTCATTATATTCTTCTTTGTTCATGTATAATTATGTTACCTTTTATGTGTTTTTATATCTCATATGATGTATTTTTTTGCTTTTCAATAAAGTTTCACACATATTCATCCAACCGACAGGAAGCTGATTAGGCTCCGAGCTCGGGGGTATGCTGTGGTGCTATGTTATGAATCAACCTATTTAGAGACAAATATTTAAGATTGTATCGTATTGAAGTTACGAAAAGTCTTCACCTGATTTTAATTGGAAATATATTTCAATATAGATTGAATTTGAAATTTTGTTTTGATTCATTTGGCTCAATATTTTTAAAGGAAAGATAAGCGTATTGCCTATATTATTTTCGCTTCGTACGGATATATTACATTTAATTTTACAATTTTCAATAGAAAATATTTTTAAGAATCATGGAAAGATTTTTCAAAATGCATTCACAGCTATTAAACAGGCTAACTCTTTATTATGAAAATTATTATTAATACGTCCGCTGAAAGACGTTAGTTTTCTTTCAGAATGTAAAAGGGCTCTTTGGGGGCATTTATTGAAGAATCAAATTATCTTACATAAACACATAAGTTTCCTTGCACTGAGGTAGTTTCAAATTAAAATTCAAGCAATAACGAAGCATTAAAAATTTTATGAATAAGAATTTCATATTTTATTCACAAATCAGAGATGAAATGCAATGTAGATTCTCGGGAGGAAATTAAATGCAAATAGTATATTTATCATATATCTGCGCTGACATTCAGTGATTAAGGAAGAAAAACAAGAATCGTACAAACATACAATAAACATGGCACATAAGCAAACGAAGTATTAGCATGAACCCTGAATAAATATTTGTTTTAAGTTAATATTTGTTAAATATTTACGCGAGTTTTTCTGAGGTGATATTAAATGATTTTTTCTCAAAATAATCAAACTCATTAAGGAGAAAAAATAACCAAATAAAAAGAACAAATTTAGTTAATATATCTAAGAGTTAAAAAGAAAATGAAACTACACAAATAGCATTTTAATTACGATGTATTAACAACGAATTAAAACAAGAAGCAACTTAGGTAGAGCGCGTAAAAACAAGGGCGGATATTGTTTTAAACAAATATCAGCAGATAATTACGATTCTTTTAAATTACCATTAAATCTAAATACAGAAATTGCAATTTTAAACAAGAATAAATGAAATGGAATTTAATATTATTGATTTTCAACAAAGGTAAAAAAATCTGAATAAATATTTACAGATTTAAAAAAATACAAAATAAAAATTACGTTTATTGCAGAAATTCAAGGGCCTGTATTTTAATATTAATTTATATCAATGTGCAAAATTACCCTAATAAGCATGTAATTACAAGAAATTTAATGCTATTGTTCACATAAAGATTTACCTTCTGTTTTAGACGGTTCACTCTTTAAGCGAAAGATTATTTATATGTTCAGATATCTGCCAGCAAGTAGCAGTTCCTTCTTCAAATTTGAATGAAGGCTTGATATTCGAAACTCAATGAAGTCAATTGCTCTTAAGTCACAGTCACATGACAAAAACTACTGTGTACGCCATCTCTATGTAACTGCGTACTGTCTTACCCTCTGCTGTGACGTCATCTTCTTTTGTCTCTTGCGAGAAGTTCTTGGGATCGCCGTGTGTCACGTGAGCCCGAATTAACTCCATCACATCCTTCATGAGATTCAGACGCCATTCTCACAAATACAAAATACCTCCCATATTCAGAAAATATTAATATAAATTGAAATTTTATTCATGTTTATTTGTAGAGAAGAGGCTTTTTCCCATATTGTTTCGGCTTTTAATAGAGACAGAGGGATGGATTACTAGACAGTGTGTTTCAAATAAGAAATTGAGTCAATCTATGTTTAGATTAATTAACTCTTTAATCCCGAGGCGACTTTCTTCTTCTAGCCTCTTTAAAACCTGGAGTTTTTGGGAGGAAGTGACATGAATTGGACTCTCCCAAACTGGGTGGTCATTTACCCCACACCCTGCTATAACCTTTCTAAAGGCGCAGGGAAATGGCCTGTGCTTTGCAAGGACAATTGGATCCCCTACCGTGTTTACCTCCGTGCGATCTCGGAACCTCCCCTCAAAGGAAGGAAACCGCCTCAGACCGGCATTTGTTACTGTGAAGGGGAAATTTTTAGACCGCCCGAGACCGCCTCGATCGGTGTGAGAGGGTTAAATAGGCACAGAAATTTATGTGTATATCATGGTTTGAAATTTTTAGCGGATAGAGTCATAACAGGGATTGTTACTGCGTATCATCTGAAACCAGTGGGAATGGTCTCTCCTCGGCTGTCTCGTACACTTATACAACTTTGAGGGTTTTGTTGTTAGCTTTGTAGTATAGTGAAGAGAATCCACGATGCATTTTAAATATCTTCATGCGGATAATTTTGCCCAAAATGTGAAACAGATATACGATTTTCGTGTTAAATTCACATACTAAAACTCATCCTTCAAACTTGTTCCGTTTTTGACTTATTGTTTTCACATACACAGGAATAAACAGAACAACAATAAATTGTAGACAATTTAGGTCAGTATTTGTAATAACTGCATAGTTTTAGTGTATAGATTTTATACAAAAACTCATTTATATATATAATTGTATATTAGAGGTATCACGTTCTATGTACAAGGACTAACAAGACAGACAAATTTACTTTTGACGGATTTCGTCCGAAATTTAGATAAATCTACAATTAATTTGAAAATATTTCATACCATATTTCATTCATCTAGCTCTGTAGTTTTAGAGTTATCTTGCTATTAGAGCAAAAGTGGTTCTTTCGGACTTTACGGAGATCTAAAAAGTGTAGATTTACCAAAATTTTCAAATACTTTTCAATGTATACTTTTTCTACTTCTTATACGAGAAAGTATAAAGCTGCTTTGAAAAGTGAAAATATAAATAGTCAGGCATATCCATTTTCCTCTAATTTAAAGGAATTTACCATTCAGAGCTTCCATAACATCGTCTCCTTTTCCGAATAAAATGGAAAAAGTTCTATAAACATATCTAATCTTCTCTCTAAATTCCCTCCAAATCGAAATTTTATTCCCACCCCGTGCCCTAGTAAATAGAATATGCGTTACAGCGCCACTCTTTTGTCCTTGAGATAGAAGGGTGTAATATGGAGACGCTCCGAAATCTCCAACTTTTACGAGGGAAGCAGGAGGCCATATCAAGGAAAATATCTCCCGGGGACGATAGCGAACAGGAAAATTTGGAGGACAAGTAAAGAAACTGGAGTTCCGGTGCCTGAAAGAGGACGGCATTCAGGCGGGTCCCGGATTCTGGTAACATCCGGGTGCTGTGATCTTTTACGTCATCTCCTTGAAAGGAAAATAGGAGATAAAGGAATATGGTAATGCATGAAAACTCCTGGGGAGATGGCCCACTGTTTTCTTTCCACCAAAACTCACTTTCCTGAATGGAGATGGATTTAGATATGCAGTTGGAATAAACATTAGTGTTGTCGGAGAGCAAGGATTGCTTTAAGGATGACATGCCTTACTTTGGCATTTAGAGTGGCTACATGAGATATAAGCTGAAAATGTATGTGAAAGTTGGATATAAAAGAAAAATGCATTTTAAAGAAAGGCATTGTGTATTTCTTTGTGGCTGCGTTATTCATATTTATAGGGTTAAGATTTAAATCAACAACAAAGAGAGATTTCCAATTTCTTTTTCTTGGAGGGGAGTTCTATGCAAATCTATAATTATTCATTCTGAGAAATTCAAGTGAAGTTCTAAGGGGAGATTTATTGTCAACAAATTGTAAGTTAGCGTGTATGAAGGCAAGAAATCCTGAAGTCTTTTGAAGACACCGAACCTAAATAAAAAACCATATATTAAACACATTATTAAAATACAGTCGTCCGTAAATCATATTACTGAGACGGTTGTTAACCTTTGTTTCGAGATACTCTGAATTCTTTTTTTCATGTTCAGTGTTCTCAGTTAATGACTGGGTGATGTATATTCTGCTCTGGTAATGAAATAAAAGAACTTCATGGAAGTGAAAAGAAATCGGAAATAGTGAATCCCTATTATCATTATGGAAGGATATTTTATTGCTTTAAGAAACTGAAAATAATTGAAGTGGAGGATTATTGTTAATTTGTGATTATATCTGATATCAAAATGGACTTGGATTCAATTTATTTGACCGCATCCAGTAATTGTATTTTTTTGCTAATGTAATTTCTACATGGTTTTACTAAAATCAGATAACTGCGTATGAAGCTGGATTGCAGTAACGAGGAATAGGCGTGGTGGGGCAATAATTTGTGACTTAAAAATGGTACAAAAGACACTAATGAAAATAATTTGAAACCTTATGGATTTATAAACAGGATTCTGTTAAGTGTTTTTTGAAAAGTGTAGAAAAGACTCTAATGATAATAATTTGAAACATTGAGTTTAATAAACGGGAGTTTATTAAGTGTTTTAAAAAGTGTAGAAAAGACACTAATGATAATAATTTGAAACATTATGAAATATATAAGCGGAAACACATTAGATAGCTGCAATCAGGAAAGAAGAACTCGATTACACATTAAGATCCAAAATATTAAATTTTAACTAATATTTAAGCATCTCCACTCATTGTTTTACCTCTATTTTCTAACAGCAAAGTACTGATTAGACATTTTTATTTCGACTAAATTGTAGGGTTGCCATCTAAAAATTGTTGTGAAAAGTCAAAAATATGGCTAGTATTTATTTTTCGATAGTTTCCTGAAAAACTTTGCCTTGTACGATATTACTCGTTATAAATTTATCAGAAAGTAAATACCTGAAGTCCACTCATTGCTATTTTATTAATGTAGAGATATATTACCTGATCAGTTATATTTAACCTCTAAGATTCGGCACAGATCGAAGGAAAATATCTCCCCCGTTCGGCTACTTCTTCAGCGGAGGAGATCATTTCTTTCCCCCACTAGGAAAGACCAGTATGCCCATTGTCACTCCGTGCAGTATTGTTAAGGCATTCATTTTACAATGAGTTGAGGGGAAGGACTGCCGTTTTGTGGTCCGTTTTCATTCCAGTGTTAGAAAGGTATCTAGATTTGGCTACATATATTTCAATATTTTTTTTAATTCTTCCCTCCCACTTTTATTTGAATGAATTCCTCGCCTTGAAGTACTTATTTTATTTTTATAATTATTATGCATTTTACAATATGCAATATTTTCTACTCAAGTTTAAAGTACAGCATTCCAGGTACTAAGAGAGTAACATTTATCTAAATGGGATGTTTAATAACAATTGTATATGAGAAAAGGGCTTATATTTATAATTTTTATTTGATTCATTCGCAATTTTTTTAATCTTCAGAAATTACTTGATAGAACTTCTTCTGAAACAAAGTGGTATGATATCAATTTTTTAAATATAAGGAAAACATTTTACAGAGTTTAATAAAATAGTAGGCAATCTTTATTTGTGTGTTACAATAGTTTAAGAATTTTTTTTATGATTAGTTCTTAATCTAGTCAACTTTTTTCATGTTCCTTAAGAAATTATATAAAATAATTATTCAGTATTAAATATTAAAAAAATTGTCACAACTGAAAGTTATAAATTGCGTTAATTAACATTTAAAAGAAGTAGGCAATAAAACCTTATATATTATACAAATCATATTTTCTAGGTGTATATATATTAAAAGAAAATTTAATATGGCAAATGCGAACTTAAATGCTTCTGAAATCTCATAATTACATTTCTCTGAGATTACAATGATTCAATATTGAACTCTTTTTAATTTCGTGTTTGTTTATATAGTGTAGCAATAAATTATATGACAGTTACAGATCTCTAAGTATTGCATACTCTATAAAGCTTGAGATTAAGCTTGCACTTACCATAATGAATAATATCACCACATATTATCAAAATTATCCGACGAAAAACATGCAACAGGAGAAAAAAATTTGATTCAAAATATATAGAATTGTTTTCCTAAATATTTTACTTCCGAAATTGAAGCCTTGTTTAGTATACAAAGAAATATATATCCTTAAAATCTTTTGAGTACAAAGATGAGCAAGTGTGATTGAAAAAAAATAATGAAACATTTCCAAGAAGGAAATAACAGTTTTTTGACGTTAATGAATACATTTCAAAGCTACTGAATAAAACCAAAGTTCAGCAAACAAAGGCAAAACTTTTAACTGATTTCTTATATTCCGATGAAAATATTTTATAACAATTTTTGCTGTGATAAATACATTTCTGGATCTTTAATCTTTAGAAAAAATTATTAATCTATATTTTTGAATAAATTTTGTCCCTAAATCAAACTGAAATCTTAAATTTTAAAATTAAATTTTTTTTCCAAGCAATACTTTTTTAAACGTCTGTTTTAAATATACAAAAACGTGTTCTACATTTTAAAACTTTTTAACTCTTAAAAGAGTCTTTTTTTCTGTTTATAGTATTATTTTTCCAAATACTTTTTCTGATTCTCCACACGCTGCATCATTATCATCAAAATTTTCTTCATTCAAATTCTTCATCACATTCTCAATCGCAATATCCGTGAGGTATTTTTAAGGCATTCTAAAAAAAATATAAGAAACAAACACGTGAGAAGAGAATTTCGTCTTTTATCGAGAACGTATAGTTATCGAATGGAGTATTTTTCAATTTTGGAATTTGTTGTCCCTAAACATCGCCAAAAATTTAGAATAAGGGCTTACAACTGATAACATTGGCGAAACAAAATCCCCACCCAACTACGGACAATAAAACCACGGTCTAAAATGGGTCGGGAACTCCTTCCAGGAAAGATCTCTCACTCGATTGCTCGGAACAGCAGTTGTACCTTATATATATATGTAATAATCTCACTTTATTTTTGTTTTAAATTCTAATATTATGTATTTTAAAGTCTTAATGTATTCCAAAATCACTTTTCTTAAACTCCTGTTTCGTTCTATTTCCCGCTCTGAAGGTATATTAAATCTTTCGTTTTGGCATATTTATTACTTAAAGAATATTTTAATCGTTTCCACGCGCATACAACTCGCGAAATAGGCGACTTATTGCCGCCATGCATTTTCCCTAAAACACTTACGTAATATAGTAAAAATCGCAATTATTCCCTTCACTTTGATCACATGTCTAACTGTTAAATCCCTACCTGAGAAAAAGAAGGGATCTTCTGTTTACTTTTGGCTTAAAACTTAAACGAAGATGTACGTACATTTCGTCACTCTCCCATAATAAAATAAAAGTTAGAATTTAACTCGGCCTGCGGTTTTTGTTTAACGACTACAATTACGAAAAAAATTTATATATATATATATATATATATATATATATATATATATATATATGAATTAGCTTTATTTTGCTTCTGATGCTTTAACTTAAATCAGCACAGAATCAAATTTTTAGCCTCAAAAAAGACATTTTTCTTCAAATAAAACTTTAAAAGAAAATTTTAAGAAAGAAATGAAATTGCATAAATACACAAATACATAAGAGTTGCAAAATTAAAACAAATATAATTATTCTAAAAATTAATTCTAAAAACAAATTAGTTTTAATATTATTAATAAAGAGATTGTGATGTGACATCTTAGCACTATGAACATAAAAAAAGACAATATTATGGATAAATAAAAATCTGAAGCTGATTTCCTTTTAATGCTTTCACCTTAATCAAGAAGGAATAACATTTTTTTGGCCCCGAACCTTAGCGTTCCTTATTTTCATGTACAATGTGTTCGAATTGTGCCATCGAATGTTATTTGCAGGTATTGTGCGTTTGAATAAAACGTTGTTTGTATGTACTGCAAGGGCAGATGAAACGTTAATTGCAGGTACAGTAGTCATGGATAAAATATTATTTACATGTATTTTCCATTCTGTTAACTTGTACATTCGTGTTTTCTTGATGACACTACACTATTTTAATTATTTCAGAATTTTATTATTTGTTAACCGATTAACTTATTTTATGCCAGTGGCGTCATTTGCTTATGAATTTAAGAAGAAATTGCTAAAAATTATATTTATAATAATGAATTCTAAATTAAAAACTAAAATGTAAAAAATAATTAAAATAAAAAATCACTTTTTAGTACACTAATGAAACAGTGTTTTTAAAAAGAGTTTTTATTCTTTTCTTAATTTAGAACACTTGTAAGTTGGAGAGATGGAATTTACGTTAGGAGTTATTTTAAAGTTATCGGATAATACATCATGTTTAGAAAAAGGAATAAAATATAGTAAAAAAAAATATTTTCCCATAAGTTTTGGAAAATATTATCTGAAACTTAAACTATCCAAAATATTTCTCATGTGGCAAAGAGGATGGAGGAAAAAAGTGCTTAGGAATATGTAAGAAAAATATGTAAAGAATTTTTAGAAGTTTTTAAATTTCAAGGATTAAAAATAAATCGATTAAGGTGATACTAAAAAGGGGAGATAATTATGGGAGGCAGAAGACGGTAATAATGGCGAGTGAAAACGCTCGGAGAAAAATTTTGTCACTCATAGATCAAACCCCGAACATTGAATTGCAAGCTCAATGTCTTGGCAACTGTACTATCGGAACCCACAGCTAGAAGGTGAAACAGGGGATTTTATTATTTCAACTGTCATTTATATCGTAGTTTGGAATTTTAAGGATTGCTGAATTTTAGATTGAAGGAAAGGTTTGATAAAATTTATTTGCAAGTTTTTGATTCAAACTTTTTTTTTTACAAAAACACAAGTCGCTGACTTAAACTATTTTGACTTTGACCGAAACGTTCTCTGGTTCTCATAAGCCATCTCCTCCATTTCTAACTGATCTCTTTTGAATCATTTCACCTAAAGTTTCATTATATTGTATTCTACGTCTTAAACTAATTTTTTTGCGAGAAAAAGTTATTCTACACCACAACGAATATAATAAAAGGTTATTCCTATGAAATTATGCCTAAGATGGCGGAGGCTTCCGGTTTTGTTTGGTAACAGACGTTGCCATCCTACAAAAGAGAAATTTAACCACTTTTCCCGCCAAGTAATTTTCCGCCTTAGCGTTTTATTATATAGATATAAAAAAATATCAAACTACATTAGAAGAATGTATTTGAAAATTTGTCCAAAATGAAAATTCTTTCCATGTGTTGGCAATGGCACATATTTTTACACTTACAGACACTATCGGCCTCATTCCGCAAACATCATTAATTATGCAAAGCAAACAATGAAGGACAAATATGCACAATAGAGATATAATTATATTCATTCGAGGAATGAAGTTCGACTCACTCTGTGTTTGAAGGTTGGAAATTATTACTTACCTTACGATTACTGGCACTAAATATTTCGTCAAGTAATTTTTATTTCTGCTACAAGAAACTAAAAACTTTCATGTATTTCAAAATAAAAACAAGTGAAGTTGCTATTTGAACACAAAATCCTTTTCTTCTAACATTTCTTCCTAGATAATTACATTTTGCCGACAGTTATTCGACTGGTGTTAAGCATGGAAGGTCTTAACATTTTTGAAACTGTCATCAGTATCACCATAAAACATTTTAGCACGGGCAAATAATCTGACAGAAATAAAAGTTGCTATTCAACATATAACTGACTCAAAAAATAAACAAATTCAATGATATCAAAATAGTCATACAAATTTCATACTATCTCATACATTTTTTACAACTAATTATGAAAATATTTAAAGGTACGAATGAGAAAAGAGATTTTAACCGATATAGAAGCGATATATTTAATACCTGAAAGGAAAAATCTCGCAGAAAACGAGCGACCTAAAAATCGCGCGAAGAAAAAGAGATTTATCATTCTGTTAGTTTTTTACTATTTATTTCAAGATCATTGAGCATTTTAATACACGAATATGATACTTCTAAAAAACTCGAACTTTTGTAATAATCTTCTCCTTCTTACGCTTTCTAAAATATTTTTATTTGTTTGATAAAAAGCGTCCTTTTTTATTGTCTCCAGCAGCAGCATCTGATCTTCCTTATTCCGCATTCTTTAAATAAAATGACAGGAAGAAGCCTAAGGTTACGCACTCGGCTTTTGTGCCCGATTGTCCCTGAAGACCTTTCTTTTCTTTTGGCAGCGGAACGTCCGCGTTCATCTCACGGGCATTCAACAAATCTGAAAAGGGAAAGAAGATGATTGAGCAATCTATTTCTCATTAAATCAAAGAACAGTTTCTTTGATTCCAGTTCTTTATTTCTTCTTTCTTTCCATGCGATGGATAAAAGCAGACAGGCAGGATTGTTCAGAAACTACTGAATGACTGAATGGATTCTTTATTTCTGGCGAATAAAATTCGCCGTTGTATCTTTTTTTGTTTCTGGTCATTTAGAAATATCTCCTATACCAGCTCTTATGCAGAAAAGGTTGCTGTAAATAATATCTGTGTTTAATTCTGTTTTTGTTCTCTACGTATAAGTTTCTCTCTGTCCCTGTTATTGATTTGATGTTTTAAATTGGAATGGAATGCATGTAGAAAATATTTGACATTGATGCATTATTGATAAAGACGGATGTTTTTGCATGCAGCTATATATTTAAGATTTTCAGAATCAATTGCAACTCAATTTATGCAGCTAAATTACATAATAAGAAAATTTAAAGATTGTTCTCGAAATTTTTGAAATCGAATTATAGAGAAGTCGAAAGATTTCTTGCGAAATTTGTGATTTGATTTACGAGAAAATATGTCAAAATTAGTAATAATCACAATCAGAAAATCAATCCTGATACTTAAAAGTTTACGATTATATGTCTATTTTGTTAGTATGTCTCCATAACCTAGACGGACACAAACATGAACTCCATGCTTGTCTGATGTCTTAGATAAACAGATAGGTCGAGGTGAATTTGTGTCCGTCTATGTGTCTTCGTATTTTAAATAAATTATATGATTATGTGCTGTGTTTTTTTATTATCTGACAAAACTCTTCAAAAGATAAGTATAAAAAGCAAGAATAAACTTAAGAAAAACCAACACATGTGTGAGAAACATTTCATGTTTGCGAATTTATAAAACCAACGAAATAACAACGGTGAAAATTATGGTTTCTTAACCATCCGTTAAGCGAGTCTATTATATGCTTCATATTAAGAGTGGAGATCCCTCACATCACATGCTCTTTCTTTATAGCTACAATATCTTTATAACAAAAACCTAAAATATATTTACTTTTGTACGTATTTTATTTCAAAAACGGTGCAAATGAGTCCCATAGATTTCGTACAAATCGTTGTCATCACAAAGATTGTACTTTTTATAGGGCATCTTGAAATTTAATAAAAAATGCCAACCAGCTAAATAGCTAAAAGTAATTAGCTAAAAAAGCGGCAATAGATTTCAAGGGAAAATCCAAAATATACCCGAGAGATCTGAAAGATCATACGTGCCTAACGGAAGGTTAATTTGCCAATTGTAATTTATAAATTTACTGTTTCCAAAAATATATTGTTTGATGTTTAAATTTTTCTAGATGATAGATATAAATTCAAACATTTTCTGATTGAAATCCTTTCCTCACCATCGAAAAGTTCTTTATCAATGAGTAACAAATTCGGACTGTTTCTAATCATTTCATTGGAACATCCTCGTTTGCAGTAGCTAAGAACGGCACAGTCCGCTTCAGGTTGTTATATGTAACGGAAATCTCTGTTAGATGTCCAATTAACTAATGATAGCTCTTCTGACATAGAATCTCCTACGTCTGTAGCTCCAACTGATTATGGATCACAGTGGTTTCGGGATTATGACACGGATTCATGCTAATAGGTACAACTTATGTCCACTAAGGAGTGAAGCAGGGCAAGATCGATCAGATCCCATTTGCATTTATGCAAATGGGTTCATTTCTAGTGTCAAAATAAATCAGATATGAATTTTTTAAGGTTATTAAGCATTCCCCACAATCCTTTCTCATACAAACATTCGGAATTCGATAGAACGAATTACTATTTTTCGAAATAGTTATGGTTGCCAGACGTAATCCAGCAGCACACATTCAAAACAAAATAATAATATAAGAGTAGGTGTGTCCGTGATGAAAAATTTTAAAAGTCTGTTTGTAGACATGGCAAAGTTATTAAAGACCAAAATGTATTTTATAAAATTAAAGATCAGAATTTTTTTTATACCAGTCCATGACAATTTTGGAATGTTAGGTACGAAGCAACACGTACATTTCGTAAAAGCCAATTAGTAAAAAGTGTGCATCTAACAACTGATACAACTTTTTATAACTTCAAATCAATGAATACCTTTAATTTGGAAAGCAATAAATAAGAAATCGCTTTATTTAGTATTTTGATGAAGCTTGCGAAGCTTGTTGGAAACAGATGATTGAATTAAAACAATGATAGTTACAGTAGGTTTACTTTAAAAGGCCTTGTTAAAATTGGATTTAAATTGTGCCTATTTATAATATAAGATAAAAATCACATTTCCGCTGGATTTCCAACACTATATGCAGAAAAACTCATTTTCTTAAGAAGTATATCAAAAGTTTTTTAGAAGCTTTTAATTACTACTGCTATAAACTTATATTAATTAATTAATTCATTTCATGGGTTTCAACATTTCCGTATGAGCGGCGAGATGCTACTGCTACAGAAAATTTTCCTTTGTATTCAGGTAAATACAACTATGATTTAAATTAACAATTAGAGTTTCGCTTCCACGTCGAAGCTTGTCTGAATTCTCTACTCATCTTTTAGGCAGATTTACTCCCTTAATTTATCTAAGCATGTATGAAGATGCTTGTTAATGAAGTGTGGACAAGAACAATAACCCGACTGGCCATTGAAAGGGACCAAAGATCTTATCAGAAAAAATAAAGCTTAGATTGATTAAGCTGAAAACTTAACTTTTAAACCAGCAGGAGTGGTCAACCCTAAACTTTCTCGTGTACTTCCCAAAAAGGTGTAATTTTCCCTCTAAGTAGGGTTGCCATACGTCCCGTATACTATTTGTCCCGTTTGCTTCCTAAACTCTGAGTCATTATAATTTTAAAATGATTATGCCTAAAAGGAAAATGATAACAATTAAAAAAGTAAAATTAGCTTTAAAGTGTGATTGGGTTAAAAGGATTAGCTTCTCATCTTTTTTTTTATTATTCTACGCGTTCATTTTATTAGATTGCTTAAACTTTATTGATTTTTTATCAGAGTAAAATAAGCTATTACGTACCCACTGTTTTCATGTTTTATTTATTTAGCATCTAAACGCCCCCGTATCAATGCTTGGCAATTATGGCAACCCTATCTCTCCGCGCGTAGATAAAACAAATTCGAACCTACTAAAACCCAGTATGCAATCCTTAGTTTCCTTTAGAGCGCGCCAAGGTCACACTCGTCGAGACGGAAATAGCCTCGCGTCAAACACTGAGCGCCAAATACATGCGGTCCTGCGTTCGCGGACAGACAGACTTCCCTTTGACGGATTATGTCCAAAATTTGATAGAAACCCACAAATTATGTGTCAAGTTCACATGCCAAATTTCATCCCTGTATCTCTAATAGTTTTCGAGTTATCATGTTCACAGACAGACATAATTCCAAAATTGTGTGTTTCGGACTCAAGGAGGTCTAAAACGTGGAGATTCGTCAAAATCCCGAGTTCGAATTTTTTGACAATTACAATACTTTCTCTTTGTATACTTCGTATACGTGAAAGTAAAAAGTTCAGAAGGAAGATCGGATTTTTTAGCTATAAACTGAAAAATGAGAAATTACTTTTTAAAAATATCTCTCTAGATACACACACTGAAGATTAGTCAGAATTTCATCTGTCATTTTCAAAATTTCGAGTACATTAGCACGCAAAATCAATAATAGATTTCTAATGGATGAACTTGAAACGCCTTTCTTGTTTTTTCGCCAAAAATTACATTTTTAAAAGAGATTTTTATTCTGAGATGTTATCTAACCTAAATATCTAAAGTATTTATTTATCATATATTTTACTGTTTAATATACTTCTATTCCCTTTAAATCACTCGGTTCTGAATATGATATTGAATAAAAAAGGCTAATGAAAATTAATTGATATATCCAGGTCAAAGAATAAGTAATTTTATTTATTCGATTAATTAGAGAAATATAAAGGAAACAAAACATCTATCTCTTAGCTGAATTGCTGATATTTATAATATGAAGTATTTATACGTTTCAACAATCACATATATTGGGCATGAAATGAACTGCAGATGTCGAAATTCAAGCTACAATGCATTTATGAAATCTGAGTAATAATGCTGCTGTCACAAAACGATGCTTCGACTACATTTATAACCGCGGCATTTTCGAAAACTTTGCATTCATTTGAAGATAACTTGATATTTCCATGACGTGATGTGTTACCCTTTCGCGTTCAAGATATTTATTGTCGCATTCGTTCACTAAATAACAAATATTGCAAATAGTGTAATAAAATTGTCTTGTGGGTTTACGTGAATGTAATCCAATAAATAAAAAAACAAAGCTCTTTATTTTACAAACATTATAGGAAAAGAAACGTAGCTGAAGTATTAGAACAGAACTTGTAAAAATTCACAGCAGAGATTACCAATAAATCTCAACACAGCACTCAAAGGTTTCTTATCAGCTCACCAGCTTATTTGCTGATCAAAATCCAACTGACTGTTCTCGGCTTGAGAGCTTGCTTTTATACTATTTCAAAAGGATGTGACTTCATTACGTAGAAGTGACGTAATCTCCAGAAAGTTCATGAAGCCAGTAGAAATAGGTGGAAAGTTCGAGGTCCTTCTAGAAAATTCTTTCTGTTGCCAAAGTCGCCAACTTCGCCGCCAAATCGCCAAAGTTGTCGCCAAGGTCGCCAAATTTATCGCCAAGTTTGTCGCCAAGATTAGCATTTCAGGGAAACAACTTCATAGCTTTGTAACAATAGTTTCAGAGAATGTAATCATTTGCAGGAGAGTTTCCTCATACTCTTGCTTTGAATAGAGTTCAAAATTTTTAGTTAACTTATTCAGGTTAATTTTGTGGATTAAATTTTAAAATCTATTTATTGTTCAAAAAGTCACCTAGAAACCGTTAAAAACGAATTCATGAAACTTCAAGAGAAGCTAGCTCAAATTTGCAGGAAAAAAGAATCATTAATATCTGAAATCACTTTCAGATATTAATATTAATTTGCAATAAATTGAGCACAATTCGAAATTTAGAAAGTTAAAATAAAAATATTTTTTATCTTTCATATTATTTCGAAAACATTAAAATACATATTAACTTAAAAACATATAAAACAAATATTAGACTGTGATATGATCGCCGAATGCAATGTAAAGAAAAGAAAATTTGAACTAAGTTCTGTGGTGTCTTATTACATTACCAGTCATATGCTAGAAATAGCATATAAAGCATACGAATTTAATCAGCTTTCTTATCTAGTAAGCGATATCTAACAATCTTATTAAATATGTAGCGGTTACAATTCACTGCCTTTTGCTTTTTATGGTAGGTGGCGCTACTAGAGCCATCCGGGTTTTTCCCATGATGCCTCTCTCTTTTCTTCTTCTGTGTACTTGTGTTGTGTTGTTGTTCTCTGTCTTGCGTCTCGTACCTTTTAATGTACTGTGTCGTGGAACTTAGCCATCTAATAAAAATGGTTCCTGAAATTAAATTAATTCTTCAACAGCGGCATTCCATAAAAACATGAGTCTCGTCCCTCTACAAAGTATCTTTCAGCTAACAAAGTTCATCGAAATATGGCATTTTATATTAATGGAATGAAAAAACAACAATGTGTACAGAAAAGCAACTAAAAAAAGTTATTTTTTTTGAAAAAGTAAATATTAAAACAAGTACACTTTACCTTAACTAGAATTTTTCCTTTCGTTTTGAAGATTTCCAGCACATTACACAGAATACTCAATAGTTTGCAGAGAAAAATTATTAAGTTATTAAATTATTAAATTCCGAGCTGATTTAGAGTCAAATAATCATAGATAAATCGAGATAAAAATATCTGGATTTAGGAATGAAGAACGAGAAAATAGTTCGTTAATATACGGCTATTTCACTCTGTGGATATGATTATTTATAACTCGGAATCTCTTATGTTGGAAAACGGAATACAATAAAAAACATACATCACCGTAATTTGAGCTTTAATAAGCTAAGGAAAACCTATTTATAGCATCAATATTTTACGCTGTCTGGAACTGAATCAATATTTATAAAAAACTCATTTAACTTAACACTTTCCTATTGATGATATTTATCGCTGAATTTCAAATTGTGCAAAATTTTGTTCCCAGCACAAGTCAACATGAATCTGGGGTTTGCAGAATGACGGTCGTTTTTCAGTAAATCAGACACGTTAATTACAAGAATGGCATTTGTTTTTTCCTATAACCCACAGATTTTTCACGAATCGAAAAGGGGATGGGGCTATTTAACAACATTAATGCAAAATATTATCGAATAAAGTGCATTCTTATTTGAATTTAAAATCGATTTCAGTGTAAAATGAAAATAATAAATATAAAATTTAATACTACACAATTGAATGTAAAATTATAAAATAAAACTGTACTTGTACGCAAGCCCAGTAACAAATATTGAAACTCAAATTTATACAAATTCAATTAAGCAATTTAGTACTCAATTTAAATCTTTCAAAATAAAGTGTCAAGTTTTAGGATCACAATGACAAAATAAAATAAAAAAATCTTGCTACAGGATTAATATTTCTTGGTACAGAAATCGAGAAAAAGAATTTACCAGCTATTTTTCTCAAGAAGAATCGCTTGTGTATTGCATAGATATTCGTGGACTTATAGCTAATTTATTTTCCTCTTTATACTCTGATCATGACCTATATATAGATATATAGGGGAACTTATATAAAAATTACAGTTCAATACCGTTAAGATTTAGAAAGATATTCTCATTGCAGTGAGCAGAATTCATATTTTTCTCTATGCAGAACAAAATGATGAGGATTTTTCCAGAAACTGATATTTTTAAAACTGCAATCTTCGGATAGTAATCTTCGAAATGCATTTTAAAATTTTTTTTAAAATGCATTTTACTTGCAAGTCTACCTAGGTATTCAGCTTATTCTCTCTTTATTCAATTCTATAAAATTATTCAAAAATCCAAGGTTAAAGAATATCAATTTTTGGAAATACCCTCTTCATTTTGTTTCTCTTATAGAGAAGCACAAATTCTGCTCACTGTAATGCAGATATATTTCTAAATAATAATGGTATTCAAATGGAATTTTTTTATATAGTTTCCCTATATATTTGGCCTTGAAGTTATGAAAGAAATATTACACTACGTCTCGTACATGCGCATTAAAAAATTATTGATTACATGTACTCATATTTCTTCTAATATTTAACGTATTCACATCAAGTTTCAATACAATACTTCTGGAACATACTGTCAAGCATTCTGTAAGTTTCGTATAATTTGATTCTAAATTCTGCATCTTATAAGCAAAACACATGCGGAAAATTTGGAATTTTTTAAAGAAACCATTATATGTCCCGAAATATCCATGCTATTTTTAAGAAAATGCTAGTAAGGAATGTGATGCAAAGCCATTGATGAAAGTTTCAATTCATTGTCAGCTTTCTGTTAAAGGGTATGAGTAGGAATCAATTTTCCTCTTCATCACTTTCTGGTCACCCCCTAAATGCAATCGTTACTGAATCTTCACTGTAAAATATGAGTCCCAGCCTATTCATTACATGGTCTAAGTTCAAGTGCAGTTCCTCCAACATTTCTGGAGAAATACGAAAACATGTGTAAATCCGAAAGTGTCCGGACACTTTTGATCATATACTGTATCTAAAATAGTAACGCGCATGCACATCAAATTTCGAATGACTACCCTCTGCATTCGAGTATTGTAGACGTAATTTAAGGCAGTAGCCATCCTTGTAAATTTTGTCATGATATGCACTATTACAAGTAATGATCTGTAACGCCAAGGGAAGCAACTAGCTTTTTATGAACTAAACATTAGTTGCTAAATTTGTTTTTGCCTAAATGCTAATTTTTAACCCTTAACTGGGGAGGTGCGGCCTGTGAGACCGCATTTTTAAAAAATATAATTTTAAATATATAAAATATATAAAAATATAAATTTTATATAAATATATAAAATATATAAATATATAAAATATATAAATATATAAAAATATAAATTTTATATAAATATATAAAAATATAAATTTTATATAAATATATAAAATATATAAATATATAAAATATATAAAAATATAAATTTTATATAAATAT
>BGPR01004388.1:46239-84189 GCA_013235015.1 Araneus ventricosus | reverse complement strand
AAAATATATAAAAATATAAATTTTATATAAATATATAAAATATATAATATATAAAATTTTCTAATAAAAATACCAGTTTGGAATTCTGACAATATTTTTGGTAGATATATGTCTTAATAAAAATTTTTTTAAGTTCTACAAAATAAATTATCATCTGAAAAATTAATTCCATTGTAACATGCATTTTTTTCGGAATATATATTATACCTAATATTAATCTTAAATACAGCAAACATTTTTATTTTCTGATCATATGTATTTTTCCATTATATAAATGTAACTAAAAACTGATATAATGCAAAAATTAACCATTATATAATTTTTTTAAAAAAATAGACATAATACTTACTTATTTTTACACGGAATTATTTCAGTTCAGATTATTGCGCACGTCTATAATATACTTTCAGAATGCATTCCAAATATACAGATTTTTTTATAATATATGCATTTTTCCTTTTCATCTTTGTTGTAACTAAATCACATGTTTTCCTCTCTTCCAGCTTGGTTCTTTTTGGAATTATCAATCTCTCTTGTACTTCCTAAAATTCGCTCCATTATCATTCGTAATTCTTGATTTATTCTTGGAATTTCGATTCTTCTTTTCTGGGGGACAACTAATTATCTTTCAAGGGAAAACTGCATTACATTCATAAAAAGTTTTACTGGATAACTTTGATACAAAATGTATAAAGTTACACAACTCATATACGATAGAAAGTGAAAAAAAACCAAGAAATATACTCCCAGAGAATATAATTAAACAATGTTACTTAAACATATACTTAAACATTGTTCAAATTTTGTAGTGTATGTTTAAATTTATTTTTAAATTTGTTTTAATTCTTAATTTAATTTTATTTGATTATCTTGATGCTCATATACAATACCATATAGAAAATAACCATAGGCCAATCCTGGAAGTCGTATGCTAACAGTTCGTTTTGGTTCAACAAATGAGAATTTAAATCGATTTTTACCATAACAATAATTTTTGTATTAAGAAAGTTTACTTTCTAGTTGATCTTTTCCATCTTCAAATTCGGATAATTCAGAATTAGTCGAATGCGAACTTTCATCAAAAAATCTTCTGTATACAATTAACCTCACCACTAAATTCACTTCCTACTTAAATTAGAAGTCTTTGAAGTTCTTTCTCATATCATATCGATAATCAGAAAGTTGGGTGATATTCCGAGGACCAAGCCTAATTGCCATTTTCTAAACCTTGCACATTATCGGAACATCAGCAGGGAGGTGTGGTCTGCTGGACCGCGTGGGAACAAATAACTGGAAGATAAGAAAAATGCAGGGACCGGAACTTCAAGAAAATGTACACGTGTAGTCAAGACAAATGAGAAGCTACAGGGAGAATCCAATCAATTGAACCACAAATAGGGTAGGGGTGATGCGTAAATCATCCTTAGCGGTCTGTCAGACCGCACCTCCCCAGTTTAGGGTTAAATACTAAAGATTTATATTTAATATTATTTTATATAGGACCTCTTCGTTGCCATCCGATTCGTGAGTTCCATTACGACTGACATGTTGTAAGTCGGTTTTGTATTTGTAATACTATTCTCATTCAAACGGTTATAAAATTTGAACATAAAAATACAAATACTCAAACTATATACGTCTAGTTATTGTACATTATATGAAAAATACATACTTTTTTATTTTACTACATAGTGTAAACAAAATAAAACTTGAAATAAAGTTTTTTTATTTTGAAATCCGAAGTATTTTTTTTGAGGTGGGAAGTGCGATGGTAGTAAATTGTATGGATTGAAAGTCGCCCAGTTCATGATTCGAGGAAAAGTTTTAATTTTGTACCATCGCAATTCCTATTTGAAAATAAAATATTTCCAAGCATTAATTTTTAAATAAATATTGACATCTTCAACTCAGACCGTTGTATTAATGACATTAAACCAAAAATTAAGTCTTTCTGAAATTGACTTATTTAATTAATTTTGTTTTATATGATGATTTACAATGTTAAAAATGCGAATAGAACTTTTATTTTTGGAAAACCATTATTTAAGATATATACTCACAACTTTATTGAATTAAATATTTTAATTCAAACTAAAATATCATTATAGAATGTCTCTCTTTTGTTCTTTTTATTTAAATTACTTCTGAATCATCTTTATTTACTCGTGAAAGTTAGATTGAACATTGACATAATAATTGTAGAAAGAACGAATATTTCAATATTCCGAACCTTATCCTGAATTTCTTTCAGGCAGGAAATAGATTACAGTGAATGCCTTGTTCTTCCTTTTTATAGATGTCCTTATACTTTGCAAGATTCACTGTCCTAGTTCGGAAATCTTTTATATCCTTTTTTTTCTTTCTATTCTGGAAGAACAAACTTTTTCTCAGCATTATTTCTCAGAATATTCACACTCAAAGGAGGTGTAGTAATATAATTAAAAGGCAATCTAAAAGTTAATTAATCGAATATAGAAGCTTTTTTTTAGTTTGACAATAAGACTTTTTTCTGGAATTTTCTTACTTTTTCTAAAAATTGGCAATATTATTTCTGCGTTCCGATATATTTCAAATTATAAACGCAGTTTATTTTTTAATTTAAAATACAATTTGCTAAAATTTTATATTATTTTATATCGTAATATGTTAGGTACTTCTAAGATTGAGAATTCTTCTCGGCGAGTAGATGGATATACTTCTCTATTTTAATAATACCGGGGATGATCAAAAGCATCGGGACAGTTACTCTACCCTAAAAGTAATTAAAACACTCAGAATGAAGATGCTTGGTAGACATTGACATTGAAACTTGCAACGCATGCGCCAAAAGTTGCAAGGTCGTAGCTCCCACCACTTCTTTACAGTTTAGTCTGTAAGAAATAAGAGTTGGTCTCCGTTTTCCTACAGCGTCCATTTTGTAGTAAAATAATCTTGATCATTATTTGTTACCCTCGTTCTTTGGTAGACACGTCATGGAACTTTTCCGCAAAAGAACATCACACTTCTTAATAATAATACTTATATAAATCAAGAATGTCAACGGCAGAAATACTAGGGGTTTTTACGAATATGTATTTCTATATAAACTTTTCCCATCAAAGATATCAAAGGGCAGTCGGTGTTTAATCCCTTTGAAAGGAATATCAGTTATATTGAGGGTTTCTAGTTCTTATAATGAGAAGTCGTGTTTAAAATAGATTCAAATCAGATAATTCACTTTAGACATGTGTGATACATTTAAGATGCCTCAAAATTATATATATATATATATATCAATGTCATGAAAATCAATAAATGTTGAAATAAAATGGAGAGACTGTAGTTAATCGGTAAAAGCGTATAGATGCTCATCAGGGTAAGTAAAATCTATACGAACCGCTAAAAAATTAGTGAAATCATAATGTTTTCTGCGAACAGTGCTGGCATAAAAAAGTTAAAAAAACTTTTACCCTGAACATTAGATAAACAGTTATATATATATATATATATATAGTTATATATATATATATATATATATATATATATATATATATATATATATATATATATATATATATATATATATATATATATATATATATATATATATATATATATATATATATATATATATATATATATATATATATATATACTGACGAGCCAAATCATTATGACCATCCCCACATTTTTCAGTGAACTCGTCTGGATGAGGTGGAGGGCACGTAGTTAAGTGAGAATGGTATTTAATTGCTGCTGGAGAAGGTAAGTAATCATTCTTGCACTTACTTTTGCGAGTGATGGGAAAGGCTGCTGATCTAAACGAATTTGATAGAGGGCAGATCGAAATGGCCCGAAGACTCTGAACGAGTATCACCGAAACTGCGCTACTGGTAGGTTGTTCACGATCTGCAGTTGTTAGTGTTTATGCAAAGTGGATAAATGACGGTGACACCAGCAGTAGACGTCAAGGTGTTGGTCGTCCACGCGTCATCAAAGAAAAAGGACGTCGAAGACTGTCCCACTTGGTAAAGCAAAATCGGCAGCAGACAATGGCTCAGCTGGCAGCCCAATACAATGCAGGTCCAAGCGCAAGTGTTTCGGAACACACAGTTCAGCGGACACTGTTGGATATGGGACTGTGCAACAAACGCCCCACTCGTGTGCCTCTGGTGACCAAGCATCATTGGTCCCGGGAACATCGAGACTGTACCATGGATGAGTGGAAGAGAGTTGCCTGGTCGTATGAATCCCGGTTTCTCATTCATCACGTCAATGGTCGTGTCAGGGTACGCCGCCTGCCAGGCGAACAGTTGCTCTCCTTTTGTACAGCAGGTCATATACAGGCTGGTGGTGGCGGTATTGTGCTTTGGGGGACGTTCTCATGGGACCGGTAGTTGTGGTAGAACAGAGCATGAAAGCTTCGAACTATCTGAACATCATTGAGGATCAGTTGCACCCTTACATGGCGTTTGTCTTCCCAACTGGAAATGGAATCTTCCAGCAGGACAACGCCCCATGTCACAAGGCTAGGATTGTGTTGGGGTGGTTCGAGGAGCATACTAATGAATTCCACTTAATGTCATGGCCACCTAACTCGCCAGATCTTAATCCGATGGAGCACATTTGGGATGTCATGGAGCGGCAGCTCAGAGCTTAAACACCACCATGTCCGAATATCTCGACTTTGCGCGACCGCTGCTTAGACATCTGGTACAACTTGTCTCCAGCCATGTACCAAAAACTTGTGGCATCTATGCAGCTGTTTTGAAGGCCAAAGGAGGCGCAACGCGTTATTGAGTAGTTGGTCATAATGTTTTGGTTCTTCAGTATATATATTAAAATCAAAGGATATAGCTTTCTATTAAAATTACTGTAATAAAGATAATGCTTACAAGGAAAGAAACCTATATATCTAAGTAATGATGCAATAAAAATAAATGTCTTTTAACACATCATCTTATCCAGCGTGACTTTCTGAAAGAAATTTTATGGTATATTTTCCCAAATTAAACATTTTGATCATTATTCGATTCTGCATGATATAGCGCAGATATACTATTCGAGCTTATAAATCAGACTAGCTGAATTTCATTCATTTCATTTATATAAATATTTTTGAAATTTCAAAAAAATCGAAGAATTTTATATCAGGCTTTTTGCTATGTTTTCCAAAATGGTCCACAAAACGGCATGCTGGTGATCGACTCTACCTACTCTTTTGGCATATTTTATGCAGAATTAACTTTTGTTTCTGGACAGTCTGTTAAAAGATGATTTTGTATGGTGGGGTATAAGTGTAAGATGGCTTAATTAAAGCATCAATCAACAAGTTAAGCAATTGATTAGAATTACGTGTAAAAATTCAACAATTAAAAGCAACTTTTGAAATTTATTAATAATATTTAAAATATAATTCGTAACAGCACAAAATTTAAATAAATCTTATATGAGGTATAAAAAAATTGCCTTATAGAAAATTATGACAAATACACTAGAATTTTTTTTTTATTCAGGGATAATCGAATGACAAAAATGTTTTCTATAGCTTACGACAGTTAATGTGTTTAGTTTCGTAAGTATTGGATTTTATTTTTATGAAAAATATTCTCCACTTCATAATTAATGATGGTTAAAGCTTTAAATATTCGCTTTCTATCAGATCTATTAAAATATACTTGAAATTATATCTTATTTATAATCTCCACTAAACAAACAACCACAACAGAAGTAGAATATCCACTTCACATACACTAACCAACCCATGCTTATTTTATTATTAAATCTTTGAAACAATACCAACTAGACAAATCCGACTCTCCAAATCCTTCCACCCAGCACATAACAATGCGAAATGATATAGTCTGGTCTTCGCATTCTATAATGAGCCTCCGGGAAGCTAACACCCTGGATATCACCAACCCTATTTTGAATTTCTATAATTTGGTTATCTTCGCCACAGTTGCTTCCGATTATTAAGCAATCAGAATTGTTTGCAACAACCCTCAATCTGTGTTCTATTAATTAGACTGAGTTCCTGCCTACGGATCCTCCTCAAAGTCTGCAGTAGGGAAGCCGGGCTGTAAGGCCCTGCGGGTTTGTGGGATGTCTATTTACCTCGCCGACTCATGTATGGCCTTTGTGTGTTTAGCCGGCTTGAATACACCCGAAATAGTTCACAGGAACTGGAATTGGGAGAGAAATGAGAAGTTCTGTCTCGGTTCATTAAGTCTACAGTAGTGTTGTTAGTATGCAGCTATATTCAATGTCTGGTCAGAGATGATGATGCTATTTTTATACATCAGTTTGTCCACTGCTGTGGAATGTCTGCTTTCAATATTTAAACCTCTAAGCGTTTCACACGTATTCTTCCGTTTCTCATATTGAGTTAAAAACCAGATAATTCACGTTTATGTGTCTAATTTCTTATGCTACCATGGGTAAAATATTCAGAATTTCAGAGACTTGATTAAAAGCAAAAAAATCCACTCATTCACTTTAAGAGTCAATTTTTAAGAATTTAAATCGTGTACATCGAAATAGTTAACCGCTCAGAGGGTTAATACTCTACAACTTATTTTATTTCTTCAACAAAAAAGATTGGAATTGCTGAAAATCAAATATTGAGAAATTTTTACTCTGAAATGATTCTGAATATATTTTGGCGTTATTGTCATTTGAATATTCATTAGTATTTAGGTTTAGTGTAAAGAATTATAAGATAAACTTGTAAGGGTAATTTTGCTTTGTCTTCGAAATCCCAGTGAAGAATATTTCGTAGCAAAATTTGATACTGAACAGATTTAATATCGTCAAAAAAGATTAAGTTCAGAATTCAAAAATGCTAATTGTTTAAATATGCAATAGAAAATATTTAAAAACATGTAAGAGCAGAATTGAAAATTTTGTATAGAAATAGGCATTGCAGCAGCTTGTCAGTAAATGTATAAGGAATATAGAGCTGCGTTCGAAACACACATTTTTAAGTTATTTTTGCTCATTAAATATATATTTTATTTTCGTGGAACTCTTTTTAGGAGACATTTACAGAAAGAATAGTCTTAGGTAAATTTTGATAATGTTTCAAGAACTGGATCGCTTATTGAGCCTGCACAAAACAAATTTCTTTTAAAAAGTAAAATCTTTTTTAAAAATAACAACATATAGTTTCTACTTTTAGAGAAACATGACGTTTTATTGAATCGTTGATTTCAGAAACTACTCTAGTCAATAATATGAAAACGCTGAGTGTTTTAAGAAGCTAATTAATTTTTTTAAATCATCGATTAAATTTTTTTATCTGGTAGATTTTATATACAAATTGTTGCAAAAATGTAATGTTGCTTTCCTGCCTCACTAGTCTTATGTTTGGGAAGAGAGTTTTACAGGGGTAAGTATTGGATGGCCGGACCTGGACACCTGACCTTGGCGACAAATCGATGATTCCAGAAAATGTGACCCTTTTCTCGATATCTCTATTAGGAAAGAAAATACGCTTGAATGTACGAGAAAACTCCATGTGACGTAACGACCCGTTGGGGAGAGTATATAAGGGCCGCGCTTGGATCAGAGAGTGTATGATCATGAAAGCAATTTTGAAAAAAAAATTGAATCATGGTTAGTACAATCAAAAGAATCAATTTAATTGTCTGTCATATTTAAATAAAGGCTAATAGACGCTTGATATTTCTATGTTATCACTATACAGTAGCTAAAAGAAAAACTGTAATAAATGCCCTTACTTATTTTATCTTCATATTTAAATATGGAATATGGTGACATTTTTAGAGCATTCTAGAAGAAAACCGGGAAAATTCTATACAAATTATCGTGAACCAGTACAAAACATAAAACATTTTAAATAAAAAATGACAAAGTCGTGTTCTTCAATAAGAAATTTAACTTTTAAATCAATAACTGACTACACAAATGCGGATTCGGTAATCCACTGCATAGTCAGTAACATGGTGAGCTTAAGCTGCTGTTGTGCGATTGATCTTTTTTGAGGAAACTGATCGTGGATCTGGATATTATTTCCTTTTAACTGTCTTCATTAAATAAATTGTTAGCAAGAATATTCACTTAAATAAACAAAAATCAATCAATCAATAAAGATTTTTCGTGAATTCATGAATATACTTCAATTCCTTTCGAAAGCCATTTAAGTCCCCCTTCGTGTAATGTTAAGAAGTAAGAAGGTGATGATCATCCGTTTGATAGTGCTTTATGAAGAGCCATCGCATTTATCCCTTGCCTTTTGTTGTTATGAAATCCCGGTAGAAAAAAATGGTAAGTCATTTGTAAACAAGCAATATCTGAATTTGAAAATGAAGTTGAAACATTACCAAACTGCGATTGATAATGACTTGAAGAAACAGTGTCTACGAGTCAGGTGGGGTGAGAGGGGGTAGTCGCCACCCCCTGAATTTTGGTGGGAAAATTAAATTTTAATATAATTTTAGTTACCTAAAACTAAGAATTATAGAAAACCAATATTGTCCGCTAAAGCTGTACAAAAAGCAACTGAAATTTTAAAATTTGTTGTCGAACCGTCTGCAACTCCCGGGAAATTTCAAATTTTACAAATTGTTTGCCCTCGTACTTTTTTACCCAATCACTGTCACTGCTGAAAAAAGAAATAATTTTTCGAGTTTCAAATCAGTAAATATATGACGAATGTATAATTGTAACTGCAATGACAAGCGACTAAAAAAAACATACTAAACATGACATGACTAAAAAAAATAATATAAACGCTATGTTAACTGAAAATAATCTCTGTGAAACTATTCAAAACTTTCTAATGACGATTATGTTTGTACCTAGTATCAACACTACCATAATTTAAATCCTCCAGCAGACAGCGAACTGGATTGTAAACGCTGAATTCGTTTGCGTAATCCTCACTTGTGACAGCATAACAATTTGTCGAGATGACAATTGAACAATGGATGCCGGATATAAACGGTGGCTAGTGAAGATAATTTTTAATTGGATCACGCAAGTTATTATTGCCGAGCAAATACATAGGGTCATATTTATTCAAACAGCTTTAAGCTGAAATGGATGTTTATTTGTTTCTCCAGAAAACAAAATCGTATATTCTCATGTGCTCTGTAACTATTTTGATGAACCTAATTGAGTTCTAATTTAATGAATGAATTTAAAATGGTTCCGTTAATGTCATATGTGTAAGCAATTTCATCTGTTTACTTGGCTATGCAATTATTTTCACAAATGTATGTCTTTGCTTTGGAAATGCTATCACTATTTTTTAAAAAACCCTCTACTGCTTTTATTTTACATTAACCTTAATAATTCACATATTCCAAGTAAATACCTAATTCAGCCTTATAAATTCTAAGATCAATAATGCAGCCCATTAATATGCTTTAGGTAACATCACTCTGTGTTTATTTCAACATAATTTCTTTTCAATCTCAAATAAAAGACTACTAATGATAAATACTGTTTTGTTTAAAATTAGGGGAGAATGGGGAAAAACCGGGTACCTTGATTTTGGCGTTATTAATTCTCCTTTCTAGTGGAAAAATTCTGAATTACACTCCACTAGTGAAGAAAAAAGAATGGTCATAGCTGCCATGTTTTTGTTGTTGAATTCATTTCGTCTGTGGAAGTTTATTTGTTTTATGACGTCAACTCTCCAATGTTCGTTTCTTTTTAAACTATCCTTGCTTATTAACCATTACAATTATAAAAAATATATTTAACCCGGCTTATTATATGTTTACTAAGAATTTATATCCTATCAAACAATAAGGATTTAGTAAAACAATTGCGTGGTTCTATTTTGTTTTTTATAACCTCTGCACTCGGGATAAAACCGGGCACCTCTAGTAGGGTAAAACCGAGTACTTTGGAAAACGATGGATACCTGACGAAGAGGATTTTCTTAGATTGTGAGATAGATAGTTGGTAGTTGATACTCCTATTTGAGCTTTGAGTCAAATGGTCTGATGGAAAGCATTTTCAATTTATTCCGATTTCCAATATTTTGTTCTTCTGTGATAATTTCAAACAATACAAAGAATTAATTTTGTCAAAATTTAAAAAAGAATTGAAATTTATTTATTCCACTATTTCCTCCCTTGCAAATAAACGATTTTTATTCATTTCTTCTCATATAAAACTCAAAATACATGTAAAATTAGAAATCTTTTGTTCGAAGTCTTTGAAATCGTTTGACTTTATTTATCGCATCGTCATTTCGACTAAGTTCGTCTCTCAGCTTTTATTTTAAAGAAGAAAGAATTACGTAGAATACATTTTTCTTCTTTTGCTTTTGATTGGATTATTTTTCTTCTTACGCTTTTGATTGAATTATTTTTCTTCTTATGCTTTTTGATTTGGATCATTAAAATAGTAGGAGAAACCAGTAAGTCTATTAAGCTTTTATAATTTCTTGTTTTGTACAACATTTGCTAGATTCTTACATTTCATTTTGTCGCTATTCTTTTCTATTTAAATTTCCAAACCAGCAGCGTTTCAATGCCGAATTTTTCAAATTGTTTTGAATTGATTGTCTTTATTCTTAAATTGTCAACTATTGTAATTATTGTTAAATCCTAAAAAAATGTTTTATTCTTAATTTATCACATAAAATAGAAATTTATACTACTTTTCCACTGAAAATCTAGTTTTTCCTAATTTCCCATAGAGCTAACATGTGTACACGGTTTTACCCACCAGGCGGTTTGACTTTTTCTACAAAAAAATCATTAGTAAAAATAGTGGTAAAACTATGACTTTTCCTGAAAGATATATTGTATTCTGATAAATAATAAATAATTTAGTAAAATTTGACAAGCTCTACGTCGAATAGTTTAGCTCCAACAAGTCTTCCAGACTTTGATACACGGTTTTCCCCCTAAATTTACTGCATTATTGAAATTTTATTACTAAATCCACGCAGATAAATTACAATTTTTCTCTACAACTTATAATTATTCTCGATAATTTCTGCATTTAATAAAATAAATAGATATCCAAAGAGAAAATTTAAGTTATTCCAATTTAAGCAGTTAATTAATTTTCAAGTAGAACCAAGTAACTTGTATAATTTTGAATATAATCCGTAAGGCTGTTTCTGCATTAAATTGATTTGGATATAAATATATATCCCTTAACAACTGCTTGATTAGAATTTCATTTACAAAAGATAATTATAATTTCTCTAGTTTTATTTAGAAAAGTATGATTCCGTTTTATTTGTTGGACAATTTTTGCTTTGTAATACATCAATTATATTAGTATGGTGATCATGTAATTTATATGAAAACAATGGTTAAATGAATTTGCGAAGCTGAAAGCAAATTATTTCATGTATAATATGCTCTTTGATTTGTCAAGCATTTATGTGAATTAAATAAAACTTTTGAAGACAATCTTGACAAAGATATTTGTCACATCAAGACCAAATAAAATGGCAAATGAGATTTATCAAATACTTAATGGTTTATTCAGAAAATAAACATTTTATCAGAGACTGAATTTCAATAATAATTTATGAAACTACGCGGAAATTTCATTTTGTGGTGATTAGAAAATATTTTACAATCAACAGATATTTATTTATATGAACAAATTTCGCGCAAATCATTTCATATAAAAACTACATGTGAATCAACATATATTTTTAAAAAGTCTGACACAGTGAGTTTTATATTGCATTTCACGTCCAATTTTTCTCTGATACTCCAGACTTCCAGTTGAGAGCATCGAATATCCGGAAGGAACGCACATTACTCTGAATTTGATGTTTTTCGCAGAATATAAATTGATTGGATTAACTGGATAATAGGAATTCTGTCTCTTTTTATTCTTGGATTATCCGTCATTATTTGACCGAACAATTTTACAGTCTGGCAATATAAGGCAATTCAATGTTTTAACTAATAGCGTCAATTATCAGGACTAATTAATGTTTGACTTTCATATGGATCAGCTATTTATTCATATTTCTCAGTTAAATTTAAAATTTAACAGTTGAGAAAAAACAACTACTCGGAATGTGACGTTTTCCACAGTAATTAAATTGACTGGATTAACTGGATAACTAAGAATTATGTTTCAATGCATTCTTCGATTATCCGACGTTGTCTGACCGAACAACTTTACAGTCTTAACACCACAGCATACCCCCGAACTCGGAGCCAGGGTGGCTCCCTGTCGGTTGGTTGGGTATGCGTGAGACTTTATTAAAAAAAGCCAGAGCAAAAAAAAAAATTACAATTTCTATAAAAAGATACAAAAAACATGACATTTAAAACAAAAGAATATAATATTTTTTTAAAGTTCAGTCTTTCAGATCGTTGTGTTGTTGAATTTGAGAGTGTGTATGGAAGAAGCCATACACACTCTGTGTATGGAAGAAGAGAGAATATGAGTACATAGGGTTAGTTGGGTCTGTGGCTAGTTGTTGTCGCCATCTTTTGGAAATAAGAATGTTTCGTTTTCCGCGATGAAGTGTATGAGTTTTTTGATTTTCGCCCTAGAATTGTTGTTGTTCATGACTCTTTTCCACCAAAGTGATTTTAGGTCTGCTGACGGTTTTGTTAGGTGGTATGACGTTGTAAACAGGCAACTTGTAGCATAGTGTAAGGGGTTTCCCAGCTTTCCGCATGGCAATATAAGGCTATTCAAACTTTACCAACGAAAAGCATCTATTATCTGGATTAATTAAAGATTGGCTTCGGTCTGAATCAGGTATTTATTCATATTCCTGGGTTAAATTAACAATTCAAAAATTGTGGCAATACCCCTTAGGTTCTTACAGATGTAGTTGTTACCATGTTATATTACAAAAACTTTGAAAAATATGAATTAAAAAATAACTAGTTTGAAATGTTTTGGGAGAAAGGAAGAATATGTGCCTATTTACCTGTTTTACTTACTTTTACTTACATTACATTTCATTCTGTAGTTTTTCCAGCAATTACAGAATCCTGAATAAGGTTATTGCCTGAAAATTCAGAATAATATCATCTAAACTGAAATAGACTTCCCTTTTAGAGTTATATATTCGGATCATAAAAGTTTGCTGACTTATACCATTTTAAATTGGTTCTCAAATTACAGCAACAAAATAGGATCTGCAATCAACAAATAAATTTCAATCCCTTTTACCACATTATATTCGGCTCAAGAAATACATTTCCTTCTTGCAATTACTATAATAGCTATGCGAGACCTTTAATTCAGATGTTCATAATTTCAGTTCAGAATTTTTAAATATTCATTGAATTTTAAAATATTAATAAAAAAGTTTTTAAATCTAGCAAATAATTCTGACAAATTACAGTTAGTGATTTTGTATTTAAATTTATTTGAAGTCGTGATTTTCCGATCTGACTCCTATAACAATCGCCTTTTTCCATTTTTCTGTGAATTTAAACTAATTTTGTAATATAAAAGTGGCGATTTTATTAAACGATTATATTTTTTTGTCTAAAAATTTGTTCTTTGTTTTCCCTAGTCAACAAAATTTTAATAAGTATATTAATAAGTCTATTAAGTAGTATATAATATAGTAAAAGAAACTGAGGGAGTTTCTTGCTACATATCTGCACGCATTTAAAACATCTCAGTGGTAAAAGAATGAAAAATACGGTTTGAAATAATTTAACGACTGGTATTTCTGAAGTTCATGTTCATTCTTGCATTGGTGTGGTATTATGCATGTATTGACATAAGGCATTTCATTCTAAGTATCGTTTCTATTTTTAGTTAAAAAAGGATATTGTAAAACTCATTCAATTCAACGTCATTTACAAACTTACGTTTGAGTCACAGAAATGTTACCACCTACACTTCACTATATATAGTTCTTATGTTTATAAGAAGTATGAAAAAGTTGTATGTCATATAAGACACAGGACTTCTGATTAACTAAAACCATATATTGTTGCACACATTAATTGTTTGATTGTTCATCAGCTTCGTTTGATTTCTTGAAGAACAATCATCAAACAGCACTAATTTAAGAATGCACGATACAACCTTTTATTTATTCAAAGAAAGCACACTACAGAGATGACTCCATTTACAGAGTGTATGATAAAAAACATACAAAAAGCACAAGCCACAAAGTGAATTAAAACACAAAGAAAAAAAGTAACTGCAGAGAATACAACAGTTCAAAGCTCAAAGCCTCATCAATTATAAAAATGTAAACACAAAATGTATGTTTTAAAATGAAAACACGCATTAACAAAGGCACAAAAATACACTGAGGTTCCAAAAGTCCATGTTGCACACCGTCACATTAAAATTATAAAAAAAATCACACATTTTTTTTTTAAATTTAGAACACCAAATCAAAAAAACATTAAAAAAGGAAAGGTCAAAAAGTCAGACACACACAAATTTTTACACGAATATTTTACAAATTTTTCACATTTATTTTTACCAGGTACTAGATATAAAGAGTTATTGCATATGTTTTTATGCACAATAAATATTATTTTCATTTAAGGATAATGCGTCGATTTTCAAAATAAAGAATAGCCTACAAGAATAGCCTAATTCAATACAAAAATTAACAAGCCAGAATTTACTGTTCTTTGAATAAGTGTATTAGCCAGATTATTATATAAGATAGAAGGAACGACGAGCTTTGCATAGTAATTTGATATCATACAATAATCATCTATCAGGAATTTTACGCCATTTCTGGGGAGCATGTCTAAAACGTGATACAAATGGGCGCAAACGTTCATCTTACTGCGATAACGTCCACTACGTATTTCAACAGAAGAGGACAGTTAGACATTACAAGTTTCGGCACTCACCAGTAACCATAACTCGGTATAGCTGAACAACCTCACGGATATCGCTAATTCACACGGGCATCCTATCATTGCCCCCTATCTAATCAGCGAATAAACTCGAATCTCGAAACATCTATCATTTTGCGGACTGGCAGAAGTAAAATGATTTCTAGAAGATTAGTCATGCGAGAGACAAAAGATGAAATTTAAATGCATTATATCCCAAAAGAAAAAAAGTATTATTTTATATATTGTTATTTACATTTTATTTATTGTTAAACTATTTACTTTGTATTACAGTATATTTGTATCTGGTGGCGAGGAGTTATGACATCGACACACCCTCGAGCGAAAATAAGGAAGTTAATGGATTTAATTTGAAAAAGTGAAGATATTTTATTTCCTACAAAAAACTGAAACTTCCGCAGCGAATTCCTTATGAGTATTAACTAGAAAGACATTTCACTTTTGTTTTGGCATCTTTTAGAACTTTTAGAAATTTCTTTCGCTTCTTTATTTTTCTATTCCAATTTATTCATTTTAAGCATGTTGAAATTCAAAATTATGCTTCGTGAATATCTGTTTTTCAAATTATGTTATTCAAATTCTAGGTTTGTTATTTTTTGGGGAGTGGGCTTTCAATAAAGCTTCACACATACCTATCCAACCGACAGGGAGCCGTCGGGCTCCGAGTTCGGGGGCATGCATGCGTGGTGATAAAGTATACTTGTATATTCTCAATGTATTTGTCCTGCACATGTAGAGTTCGTTTCTCATCGGTATTACTAATCAAACAATTAATAATTACTTTCCCAAGATATAAAATTCCGAAGAAAATGCGAAAGTAGAAAAATATATAAGTATACGGGGGGAGGTGAAATTATATTTTTTGGACTAAATACATCGCGTGTGTATGCAAATACATCCTACATGCCTGCAGGATGTTTCTATAAAAATTAACAACTCGTATTCTTCAGAAAGGGAAACAGTGCTGAAAAGAGCTTGTATAGAAACAGAAAAAAAGTCTCTGTGATGCAGCGATTCTCAGCCTGTGGAGCGAGCCCCCCATGACAGCTTGGTAAAGCTAAATGGGGGGAGCGAGCAAATTGAAAAGAAAATATTATTAAAAAAATTGATTAATTTACTGAAAGCAAAGTAAAACAAAATACATTCTGACATAGTAAAAAATAAAATACATATTTACACTGATATAATACACTTATAAATAGGACTGTATCAGTACTGCACAATGGATTATTTTTGTACATATGATCATTGCCCCCCCCCCCCCCCCCCCGCGTGATGAAAATTATGATTGAAAATTGGGTCGCAAATACTGAAAGGTTGAGAAACACTGCTGTGATGTTTTCTAAACAAAGGAAAGAATTAACTTCTTGGATTCTACATGCAGAAAAAGAGTCGAAAGAGGTTTATTTCTCCCTGGAGATTTTGCGGTTGTTTAGAAAAACAAAAGTAAAAGATTTGCTTTAAACGCATTTTACTTTTTGACACAACACGCGAATATAAATTTGTATTTCAAGGGATTTAATTTTAAAGTTTCACTAGCATTCTTTTGTTTGAACTATGCTCTGTTATTTATTTATTTCAATTATTGGCAATACAGGACATTTTAGAGACAGAAAAATCAATAAACTTCCTGAGGAGATTTGCCTTAATAAGCTGATAATTGCAATTTTAATAATTTTGATAGATATTTATTTCATATACATCTTTTCTTTATCGGATATATTATTAAATTATTCTACAGAATTTGCTGTAAAAGGAAAACCAAGAATATAACCTGACCAACCATAAATTAACCTTATCCACTTTTATTATCTAAATTAACCTTAACCTTACCATATCCTTAGATTTTTGGTAAACCCTTTGAGTACAGTAAAACACCGTTTATGCGTTTCTCATTTATATGCCATTTCATTCCCTATTTATCTCTACACATTGTAATGATAAAGTACTTCGTTTATACAACTCAAACTTCGGTTATACGTCATATTCATCCGTTCTAAAATGTGAAAATGTCCTCCTTTCTAGTATGTGAACTGGGATAAAAAAATCATGACTTCGTAATTATTCATAACTGATGATTTATAGAAGACAAACTGTTTGGTGCTAATTTAAGCGATGATGTAGAATTTATCCCACCTTCCTTTAAAGAATAGAAAAAGTATCTAGGAATAGGTTAGGCCTTAGAGGAAAAATCAAATTTAAACCTTAAAGTCGTTTTTCCTCGACAGAAAACACATTCAAATTTTTAATTTGTATGGATGAAGGTCTCTGATGACATCATTCACCAGATTCTTCTTCCTCCTTCTTCTTTTTCATTCGTTTTTTATTAATATTATTGTATTTTTACCTCTATCACAATTAAAACTTCCCTTAATTTGTATTCTTATCTTTGTTCCTTTAAAGAAGCAATGGACTCCGTTGAAAAAATACGACCTTATTTCTTTTGTCAAAAGGATAGCGAAAAACATTCAATGAACTTAATTCGATTCATAATGCTGTATTTATAGACAATTAGTTCGTCAGACGATGGTTAAAGATTTTTTTAATCAAACGCCTGCATGCAGGTACATAAATCCCATGATATCTGTATAATTAGTGTTCAAGATATGCAATAATAGCGTGATTTTTCTCACTTTTATAATAAATATTTAATTTTAAAATTCCATATTGTTTTCAATACTGTGTAGCAATATACTAGTATTAGCTTTAAAATTAATACTTTTAAATAAATGTGCATTAGTAGCATTAAATTTGTAATAATCAATTGTTTAGTAAGAATTCGTTTATACGTCTTTTCATTTGTACGTCGTTTTACGTCATTCCCCTGAAAGGCGTATAAACGGGGGTTTACTATAGTTCGTTTTGAAGGATTCATATTTTAAGCAGAAAAGGAAAATACAGAATTTTGAAATCCATTGTGGATCAAAATGTAAATTATTTGAATTTCATTCTAAGATTTATAATTTACAAGCATATAATTCGAATTAAAGGAAGATAATCTTTTACAAACTTATTTAAGAAAATAAATTACATCATAATAATATGATAAACCTCATAGAATGTGTCGTCAGCATTTTAGAATTGGCAGCAAGTGCTGACTTGTTTACATCTAAAAATTTCAGGTTGAAAAAAAATAAATATGTAAAACAGATTACCAACCGTAGTATAAAAAGTATGCAAATAAATTATACCAATGATTGATTCACAACATTTTTAGACAGAAATTACCATAAGTGTATTTAATACTAATATTATGATTCAATTAATTTGCCTGCGTAAATAATTTTTCACTATTTCGTATGGTTAAAAATTATTATTATAATCCATATTCTAACTATTGCGCAAAAAAAACTAAACCAAAACAAATAATTTTTCATGAAAAAATAGCAGTAACTAGAATTATTGTTTACCTAAATAACTTCGTTATTTAGGAAAATTTGGTTATCTTTTAAGTATCTAAAATTAAAGTCACAGTTAAGGTTTTGATTTACGTTATTGTCTGAACAAGATTAATATATCCTCTAGGTATAAAGTACAGAAAATAGTTTATTTCTGTTGGGTTTTAAATACTGTGCAACCAAAATTCATTGTGAATTAGTAGGATTAATCGTTTTAAGGTTATTAAGATGTGGCTGGGGATTGAAGAAAAAATAAAACACTAAGTTAAGGAAATTAATTACTCTAAAATAATCGCAAGAGCAATAAAAAATGTGGGTGTTTTTCTTCTCAGCGAAAGCAAAATCATAAATCAAGAATTTTTAGAGGGTGGAATTAAATGGTTCGTAAGAATCACCTATATGTACCTTATAATTTTTTCTTTTTTTTTTTTAGATTTCAGAGCTAATTTTCTGTAAAGGTATAACGTATAACTCGGTGGAAAAATAAATATTTTGCTAAACTGGATTACAATAATAGTCATTATTCTACAAAACATTATGAGTTTCACTTCCTTAGATTTCTTCAAAAGTGTTTCAAACTAAATTTGCAACGAAGATGGAAATGATAAATCAAGAATTCATGATTAAAAATTCAATTCCAACACTTTGGATTTGATATATTGATTTATTGCTGTTTTATAACTTGGTAATCTATATACTATACTTATTTAGTTGAAATAATATAATATCTGAAAGATTTATTTTTGTTTTCTTTAAAGTAATTGCTTTTATGTCAACTTTTGTAAATAGATTCCATGCATTACATAAGAACATACTTTCTATTCTCTTAATTCTTAAGAGCTGAAATACTTGTCTTTTTCTCAGGATTACTATAATTTTCTTTAAAATCCTTAAAACACAACTTCGAGTCTGGTACAATCAAAGAAATGTTTCAACATATTTGTACTCAGAATAAAATTTCTTTAAATATATTTTCAAGATGGTATTATTAATTTCCTTTAACATTTTTCTATAGATGGAATTTATTTGTTAAAAATACGTATGAAAGTATTTAAGATAAATTATTTAAGAATCATGGTACAATAAAAATTATTTTTTTTACATTTTCAAACTTGACTTAATGTGCTTTAAAAGTCTTAGAGAAGACTTCTGATAGTATAAGTTAAAAAGAGGTTTGGCAGACACTCTCAAAGCCCGCAGGCTGAAACACATTACAGTTCCCAGTTTGGTTCCCTTGCTTCAAAAATAAATTGGAATATGATAATAGTTGTTTCAATGCTATGCTATTAATTTTACTCTAAAACGCTGCCCTCGGCTTCTGATATTGCTGATATGTGCTTCTTTAACATTACTTTTATGAGAATGCCCTGGAGAGTGAATATTTCAGTTAAATTTTAAGCTTAAAAAATGAAATGTGAAAAATTTGAAAACAAAAAAAACCAAGCTAAATATATATTCTTTAATTTTTATCTTTAATTTTCAATATTAGACCAAACTGTTCAAATGGAAACTGTTTTGTTGAAAGATAGTATTGTAAAACTAACTTTTAGTTAAGGCAAACTTAAATTTATTTGATTTGTTTTCATCAAACAAACAACTTAAATTTTAAAAAATTTAACCTCCCAATCTTTTTAATTACTTTAATAATTTAGAACTTTATAAAAATGATATTGACTTATTTACTAAGAACTAAAACACTTGTTATAATTTTAAGAAAATCAAAACTATATATGTCTTCTTATTATTTTCCTACTTCATAAGAATGCTTTAATTGAGGTTAAGTTTATTGCGATTCTGCTAGTTTTCTCATTTATATAATATAATTATAAGTAAAAAAGAAAGTTCAATTAAACATTCTAAATTTCTTGGCAAGCTTCAATCAAGAATGCAAAAATATTTCTTTGATATTCGAATTTTATCTTTAGTTTCGTTAAATTTTATCTTGCTCGAATCTAAAACAAATCGCCCCAATAAGGTGATTTTACATTCAGAGTGAAATAGGGTATTGAGATATGTCATATTTATTAGGGATCTTTGAATAAATAAGACTATAATTTTAATCGAATGAATTAATATGAGGGCTGAGTAACATGACAAACGATACAGGTTAAGCGCCCCACATTATCTCATGCTGTGAAAATGGCGTCACGATTTTTAATAATGTACTCCAAAATTTAATTGGAGCGACACAATGAATGAGCCACCACACGTTATCATAAATTAAAACCGCGGACGGATATTACAATCACAGCTGTTAATAGTTGTCTACAAAAAGGAACAGCATGTAACGTGTTATAAAATTTATGTCAGTAATGCTAACAAAATGGAAGGCATTTAGAAAATATTTAGATACTAGAATTGTAAATACGGTGTTGAACGAATTCCCACGTATTTCATAACATATAACTACGTATTCGATATCATATAACACGACTAAAAAGCTCAAAAAATCATTCTAACACACGAAAAATCATTGTAGCACATATTGGAGGAGCTATCTAATCTGTCACGTATTATTTCTATTGTATGACGTAATGGTTCCTAGAGCTGAGGTGATTCTGAGATCAATTTCAGCTATCGTACCATTTACTGCGCAAAGGATATAACCAATTTTTCTTAACATACATAGAAAGAAGAAGAAAAAGAACTTCGCAGAATGGAATCGTCACCAGAAATTTCTTCGTAATCATAGGATATCAAAGTTCATGTGGGCATGGATATGATTACGACTTTAATACTTGTCAAAATCCAGAAGTTCCTGTAAGTCTATATTGAAACAAAAGGAATGGGCAACCTTTCAATCTTCATAAGATTCCAATGATATAGTGTGTTTGAAAGTGACATCGATTTGTTCTCATCTTGTTCAAGGGATTTTTGTCTAAGGTAATTTATTGCTTGGAAATAGGTAAACCTGCAAAGCGTAGTTCAAATATTGTTTTAAAAATATGTACCTATATCAAGTAATATTTTAGTCTTTCTGAATAATGAATGATTTCAAACTATCAAATGGCATCTAAATTTTCATTTAACAGATGATTGGACAAATAATAAAAATATGCTTAATGTCAATTATTGCTATTTCTCAGTATCAACTCTATATTACTCCATAACCAATTCATATTTTTGTTAGCAAATAGTAATCACAAATTGCAGAAAATATCAGGATATAAATGAGAAAAAAACCACGTCAAAGATGAAATTTTATAAAATGTCTCCAACTGCCATTAAAAACATGCCATATTTACTAAAAGTTGATATTGATTATTTCTAAAAGTTTCATGATTTGAATTTCTTTTGAGTAAGCGTAGAAGTTTAATTTTTTATCAGAAATTATATATTTGCGGTATTCAGAATAGCAATCATTCAAGTCACTTCACATATTACAGTACATATTATTGCGGATACTAAACTTACAGTTGTTGTTTTTATAAGAATTTCAAAGCCATGAATTGTAAAAAAAGCACTGCAGTTAAGCAATTATCTAATATTTAATCTAAGCTGTAGTATTTACTTCTTCACTACTTTCACTATAATTCTACGTTCACACTATTAATCTATATTAGCTTACTTATTATTACAATAAATTTATAAATTTATATGGTTCTTCACATCAAACTACTTTTTCATTACGTTTTAATGCTTAATTTGATGCAAGCCATTGAGATACATCATATTTGGAAATTAATGAATTACTGCAGAGACAAAAAAATAAGCGTTTTGGTGAAATGTGCACGTGGATTTTAAAATACACTGAATTGAGAAATAATTGCAGTGATGCAAAATAAGTGCTTTGGAGAACATTTGTCGAAAGGTGAAAGGTTTTTTTTCCAGAAAATCTTTTCCTGGGCATTAGCACAAATGTTGTCAAGGATTCTGTTCTTAACATATTTAAATGAAAAGGATTGAGATACAAAGTTTCTTATGGCTATATCATTCCTTTAGTTTTCTACTAAATACAAAATACCTCTCATAGCTTGGAAAGTGGATTTTACTATTCAGGATGAATTGCTGGATTGAAAGCAAAATTTCTAAAACTATTAAATAAATTAAAATGTTAGTACTTATTTAACATGCTTATGCAAACCATGGTATACTTATCCATAATAGATTATTTTTCAGTTGAGTAACAGAGTTCTTATACTTGCCCAGACGTCAGTTTGAATTTTTAATCTTTTGTATTTTTACTGGATTTTAACGGATAGCTTCTACTGGAAACAAAATCGAATAACGCAGTGTTATCTTTTTCATAAGCGCAAAGAAATATGAAAAATTTTGTTCGTTTAAGGTGTTTAATTCGGAATTTGAAAAATCAGTGTAAATTATTTGAACCCTTAAAAATATTAACGTCTTTACTTTCATTCGTATATTTATGATTGCATAATAATTTTGAAATTAATGTAATTCGTGTCAAAAATTCATGTCAGCAATAACAATCCTTTTTTTTTGCCTAAAGAATATTTTACTAGAGGGCCTATGTATCACTCACATTGTCTTTTAATTATATATAAATGTAACATCATTAATGAAAGTGAGATGTAGCCCATTTTAGTAAAGGAAAAGACAGTAGTTGTTCAATCTTTATTTATTCAGTCGTAGTAGATAATTCAGGTTATCTTTTATAGGTAAAGGGATCATAATGTACGTGGATCCATGAACAGAATTAAAGAGTTAACGCTCGAAGCGACGCGCTGTTGTTGTCAGCTTACATGCTTGAATCAAAAAGGGGGAGTTAACAATGCTCTGAGAGGTTATATACGGCAAAAAGGGGATTTTCCCGGAAGACTCTCTCTCTCTCTATATATATATATATCCTTTATCATTACATTTTTCAGAAAGTAAATGCACATATAAATTGAAACAGCTTCTATAAAATTTAGAAATTCAAAATTGAACTATTTATATTAAATAAAGGAGTTACTTTTTCAGCTAGCACAAACTACAGAACGTTACTGATATTAAGGCACGGTTATAAAATAGCTATGCATGGTCCATTAAATAAATTTATTTGAAATTTCCAGATCTGCATAATCATTATATTTATTTTGAATATTATTGTGAGTAAATTATTAGATAAAAATATTCAAAATGAAAGTTAAATATTAGCAACATACTAAACATTTTGCAAATAAGGGTATATTTCCTTATTTTCGTTAACCTAATGGGGAGATATATAGTAACCGGTAGAGAGGTTAAGTCAAAAATGTCAAAGATAACAATATTCAATAGTAAAGAATCGGAAGGAATTAAACATATTGAATACTAAAAATGTTATTTTAGTTTTTCCATACACAGTTTCCGTTCCTTAAAAGGCGTAATTATTTTTCTTAAAAGTATGACGCATGTATGATTTTTTGTGTTGACAATGAATACAAAAAGTCAGGAAACATATATCTTTCTCTACATACATTTGAGGTTGAAATCATTTTTTAAAATAAATTTATTATCTTGTAAGAACAGTAATGATTGTATGAATATTTAGCACACATGAGGATTTGGGAAACATTAAGAGAAAAATAAAATAACGAATCTTAATATGCCAAACATAGTTCATGAATTACTTTTAGAATTTCTGAAAAAAGAAACGGCTTTCAGCTAACGACTAAGTTTTATTGTTCGGTTTTAAAATAAGCAAAGAAATAAATTTCAAAATAATATTTATTTGCATTTTTCTGCCATTTCCCTAACGATCGCAGGTTTCGGCACCATTTTATTGTTGAAATTTTAACTATTACTCTCTTGAGTCTGGATATAATAAATTATTCGATTTCATTTTCTTCAACTCCCCAACACCCTTGAAGCAACTTCAGTTTCGTCCACTATGAGAGAAAAAAAATAAAATCACGCACACAGAGGGCGCTGCTGATTCAATAGATCCCTCACCCTCTTTTCATCCTGCACAAGATGCTCTTCCGCATCCCTTTGGAGTCAGATTTCGAGGAGAAAGCAGCGCCTCCGCATCTTTCCGGGAGAAAATCTGCATCTGTGGTGAACTAGAACTGAGGTTTCGATTTCTCTTACCACGTGGTCTACACACCTCGCTTGTCCCGATGCAGCTGAAACCGTTCGTGGCGAGTAGGATCGTCACGCTGTCGTTGTTGGCGTCCTTGACGATGGCTTTGACGACCACTGAGCCGTCGTCAACGGCCACGAGGTTCTCGTCAACCGAAAAAACAACCGATAAAATAACCACAACCGCGTCGACCACATCTTCTTCTACGACGACGACCACGACTGGGACACCTCCCCCTACGACGTCCACTGAGTGGCAGGACATGGACGAGGTGGAGTCACAAAAGTTAGTCGACTTTGTTGTGGGTGAAATTCAGAAGCTGAAAATGGAACACAAGGAATTAGATGATTGTCAAGAATTGAACCTGTCCAGTGTTCTCAGTGGAAAAAAATTGGTAAACTCTTTTTGATATTTCGTAGGCATACATTTATATCACGACTGTTTAACAGATTTAATAAATATTAGACAGTTTTATACTGTAATATATATGTTACAGTTAAGGCGTGGAATCCTTTATTTCATAGAATAAGTTTTTCATGAATTACCTAGTTATTTTCAATCCGTTATTTCATAGAGTAACTAGGCATTTCATGAATTGCCTAGTTGAATACATAGTTATTCTATGAAGTAACTGAAATATACGCTTTAGCGGTAACATATACAATGGATTTCATACATTCCCTACAGTGTGTGATTTGAGTAAAAATTGTGTAATATATTTTGAAAAGTTTTACTGTCACCGAGTGAAGCTGTTGATTCCGTCTTTGAAAGTTGTTAAACACTAATTGTTCAGCCTGTGATAAAATGTAGCACATTTTTTCCAGCACGGCTTTGGCTAGGACTGTGTAATTTCCAAAAAAAGCCGAGGAAAATGGTCATAGTAAGAGAGGTTTTTAAAAAAAGGCTAATTGCATTTTCATTCATCAAGGATTAAACAGAAAACAAATTTGTCTTCTCTTAAACTTAAAGTGTGATAATATATGAGATAAATAATGTATAAATTTATAACATTAATCAGCGAATATTTACGCTTTTGGTTTATTTAAAATATTCTTCTTTTGTTCTGTCGTAAATTCATTTGCAAATTTTATTTACTTGAAATAATCTGCGTATACGTTCCAATCCAAGTACAGAAAAATTGCATACACACTTGTTTAAATTCATTAAAATAAGCGCTAAAATTTCAATAAGCAGTTTAATATTTTACCTCCTATGATTTTTCTCTTAACGGTAAATTTCCTTGTTTACATAAGTAATAACTTGTCTAATTTTAAAAGAATAATTATTCTCCACAGCACTGCCGTTTGATTGCTGTATCAACCCCATTTACCTGCCCCTCCCAGTAAGAAAAAAGACCCGTTTTTCGAAACCAATTCACTTAATATACAATTAAGTGACTACAATCTAAATAAACAGGTTCTATTACAATTTTTAAAACGATAATTATTAGCCTCCTAATGCTAAATTTATGCCGTCTTTAAATCGTTGAATCTTTCATGCTTGTTAATTCGATATCAGCACTATTGACGTATAGTCAATTGGACAATATTATATCTACATCAAAATTAATTGACTCACGTTTTGAGAGCTACAATCATTATCTACCCAGTATTAAAATTCGTCGTAATATTACATCTCATTAAGAAACTATATGATACCTTTTGTGAAATTTGCCAAAAAAAATTTCATTTCATTAAAATGATTAAAATTTAAATAAAAATGATATTTGGAGGTTTGCTGAAACCATTACGATAATAATTGCAAAAAATTCAAACAAACAGCCGCTATACTTTTTATCATCCTATGAGTGCAATCAGTTTATCAGCAAGAAATTAGCCAACGCCTTTGTAATCCTTAACGTTCTATGAAACCATATAGCATCATCTTTTCAATTACAACAAAGTTATTTTTGGTGTTATGCTATCGTTTTATGTATAAGATAAAACAGTGCAATCAAAGGAAGCTTTCATGCATTTATAGACACAATGTGTGCTTAATCCTATTACAATAATTTTCTCAAAAATTTTGTGAATCTTTATATTTAATATAGGTAATAGAGGAAGGAAACAAAAAAAATATTAATAATTTAAAATTGTTATAAAATATTATTGAAAAAACCATTGTTAAAATGCAATTTCTTCGTCAAAAACCTTTACTAGTTATAAACAAAGATGTAATAACTGAATTTCACTCTTTTATAATCACTAAACCGTTTAAAATTAACCTCGAAAAGGAAGATATGTAAGCAGTAGAAAGATGGATTGCAATGTAGTGTAGGGTCAATCATATGTAGCAAAATCTGTGGTACTTGTATATTTTTCTGATGCCAAAATTCTTTTCTAAGTACTACAATTTCTCCAAATGAGAAATAATGTTGTTGCTCTTTTATTTAAAATGAACTTTTTCACATTGTCATTCAATCAAAAATCTTTAAAAGTGTAGCTCATCTCGAAAAGAAATCTAGGGACATGTTTTTTATGAGAGAGAATATGACATAGCAACTTATTAAATCTTTTATAAAGAGTATAAATTGAAAGTTAGGTTAGGTTAGGTTATATTAACGCCCGTTTTGTAGTAACACGAGGACTATTTAGAGACGGATCTCGTAATTTTTAACCGCGGTCAGATGACTAGGACGACACCTGAGGTGGCAATAAATTGGAAGTTCATTGTCATTTAATGTCTGAAGAATTGCTTCTCGATCTTTACGTGAGGTTTTCAATAATATGAATAATCTATGAAACATATCTAAATGCCAACATTTGAATAATATTAATCGTTAACAATATCAACAAAATTAAATTCAGACCTGTATAAATAGTTACACATAATATAATAATGCTTCCTATGTTCGAAATTGTATTACTTTCGATGATTTCAAAATTCACAATCAGAATCCGGTAAAATGACAACACACCTTTAGTTTAACTACATTAGGTATAAAATTTTGAACTATATATTTACAAGAAAGAAACTTATTTAGAATATTGTTTTATGATTAGGTTAGGTTAGGTTATATTAACGTCCCGTTTTGAAGCAGCACGAGGGTTATTTAGTATTGTTTTATGAAAAAGCGAAAGAAGTTTTATTAAATCAAATATTATATTATGCTTTTTCAGAAAATGGGGTGCTTGAAGAACTTTAATTGAGCATTGCACTAAATTTCAAAATTTTTATTTCCGTCTTTTAGATGATTTACTCTGAAATTGTTAAAATCTTTCCTTGAAAGCTTAAAATAAAATAAGGCCTCCGAAAGATTGCCTCCAAATAAAGAAACAAAAATAAATGAGACTGAACCGCAACTGCACACGAGGAAGCTTATGAATAAAATTGCTGAAATGAATTTTCAGAAACTATTTCATTTTGCCGGTTTACTTGTTTATCACAAACATCTTAACGAAGCTAATTAATGAAATGAAAACACCTTCGTTAATGGAAATTGTTGGAAGTACCATTAATATTTTAGCTCATAATTTATGGTAAACAAGCACATTCAATTTCCGCGAGCACTTTTTGAAAATTAAAATAAATACGAGTACTGAGCCAATAAAACTCTTTAAGATTTACAGATTTAATTTGTGAGAAATGGAAATGATGTTGATCGTTCCTTTTGGAAATGAACTATAAATTATATTGCTCAAAAATTTAATTTTTCTAAATATTAATATTTCCTATGTTATTAATCCGTAAGCACAGTTTTTAGATTACAGTTACTAACCTTTTAGTGGGAAAAAAAGGAAGGGCCTACTTGTGTTTTCAAGTCTCGAAGATACAATATTTTTCCCGATTAGATTGTTTGTGGCCTAACATATTCTTGTCTTTCATAGTTTTCAATAAACCTATCCACCATTGAAATCGTTATACTATAGAACAGGAGCGTAATACAATCTATCCCAACAGATTACCGTTTGGTATAAGGTCTGTGCCAGACCCCGCTCAGAGGTAAAACATCTTCTAGCAAAGCACCTGTAATGATAAAGTTAGGGAAGGAATTCTCTAGAGAGAAAAGTTTAGGGTTTAGTTTTAGTTTAATTAACGTCCCGTTTTCAAGCGACACGATGGATATCTTGGGACGGACCTCGTAATTTTGAACCATGGTCAGATGACGAGGACGGCGCCCCCTCTCCAATCTTCAGCATCACACCAACGGGAGTGCGTTTGGCCACTACGCATGATTTAGCGTGAAAAGGGCCCAATACACGGTGGATCTTCAGTGGGATCGGGTTTCGAACCTGGAATTCTCCGGCCCCAAAGTCGAGACCTTACCACTAGGCCACCGCGGCCTCGAAAAGTTTAGGGCTTTTTGAAAACGAGTCGGACAGATTCTCATTTATCTGACATAAACGAGGATTGGCAGCTCGAGATAAAAGAAAACGTGTGATAATAAAGAAGAAATACATATTTTTATATACATATTTTAAACCAATAGACTAACGTGGCTGGGAGAATGGAATCCTAATGTCTTTGTGATATGTGTGTTTACCAGCCCCTATTCAGAATTAAAAAATCTGCTAGTAAAGCATCTATGACGCCTGTAATTATAAAGTTAGAGAAGGAATTATCTAGTGGGAAAAGTTTAGGGATTTTTGAAAACGAGTGGCGACAGACTCTCATTCATCTAACATAAATGGGGATTGGCAATTCGAGATAAATGGAAACGTCGGATAATAGGGAAAAATATAGAAGAAATACATATTTTTATGTAAAATACTCTACACCATGTTATAAAAATCTTTTACGATGCATCATATTTCATAAAAGATAATTTTAAAATAAGAAGTGACACATAATGATAAAATAAGAAGTTATCTACATAACAAATTAATCATCTAGACGTATCTTAATAAAAATTTTCTTAAAACGAAAATCTTTAAAAAAAATTAGTGATATTTTTTCAAAAAATATTTTTCTTTATTTATTCGATTTCTGACAGAACGATGTTTCAAGATGCTTAGTCAGATCATCTCATGTAAAGTACCACCGCCTCACCTGATATTTCCTGTTCAGGTTGTTCAATATATTGAAAGGTTCCTTTACTAGCATTTTTTGTATTCTTGGCAGTCATCTTTTTATCACTGACAACATTTTGTGTTGTTTAAAGCGCGTCCCTGCCATTGTTTAAGAGTTGGGCACTCTCCTTTACTTTTTAATCTCCGTTATAAATTACGAATGAAACATGGACTGAGTAAAACACAAAATAATTCACAAAAAATTAACGCAAGGCTAACCGTTGTGACATTCCCTTCCGCATGGGCTGAATTTGCTTGGAGTTTCCAACATACAGTATCTAAATAGTATGATCGCAAGGGTATAACGTGTCCACCTTCTACTAACAGCGAAACAATCGTGTTGCGTCCGTTTGAAGATAGTGAAAAGTCCAGTGAAAATTCTTCGAATTGTTATTTTTTTGTTTATTTAAAATCAATATCGGCCTAAACGGAAGGTGGAATAATTTAATGCCGTGTCCCGAGATTTCACTTTAGTTCGAAAACAATGGTTCATCCTAAAGAAAAATCTTCGCTTGCAGACGAGCTTTTTTACTGAATCAATTTTTCGCGACATGAACAAAGAGTACAAAATGGATGGAAATATGATTTATTTTAATAATCTTCATTCTATCGCATAAGTAATAATTATTTTCTTCTTTCTATATTTCTCTTTCCCATTTTGTAGAGCGTGTTGAATCCTTTTACGTTTTTTATTCTGTAGTTTTCTATTTAATTTTGTTAGTTTGAAAATATTCAAGTATGAAAAACTGAGGTTCGCGGTGGCCTAGTGGTAAGGTCTTGGCCTTGAGGCCGGAGGGTTTCAGGTTTGAAACACGATTCCTCTGAAGATCCGCCTTGTATTGGGCCTGTTTCGAGTTAAATCATAAGTAGGGGCCCTCACGTCTTCCCGTTGGAGTGGTGCGGAAGCATGGATAGGGAGTGCCAGATCAGGTGACGTCCTCGTCATCTGACAGAGGTTCAAAATTACGAGGCCAGTCCCAAAATAACCCTCGTGTTGCTTCAAAACAGGGCGTTAATATAACTAAACTAATTAAATGAAAACTGAGCTACTTTATGCTACATCTGTTTAATAAGAAATTGTTCACGTAAACATAAGTAATGTATTGTGCTTGAAATTTTCTGAAAGACTAGAAGCAAGATTTTCAGAATAGTCAAGATCCAAAATATTTGCTGTTTAGTGAACGTATTTTATTTTCAATCTTTAAGCCTGAAGAAATATATTTGTTTTTTTTACTTGTAAAAGACTTGCATGATATTCATCCATGTTTAGATCTTTCATGTGTTTCTCTTCTCCTTATTTTAACCATGATGGTAGATGGCAATTTGTCATGAAGTCATTATTATAATGCAAGTTCTTGGCAGCATATAATGCAGCCACTCACTATTTTTACAGGAATGGATGGATAGTAAATAATAATGGATTTTAAACATCAGCTTTGAATTAAATTCTATAAAATTCGCACACTGTATTGAAGAGCTGAAACTCAGAACGCTTCATGATATACCGATTTTTCGATGTCCAAAGGAAAATCAACTCAATTTATTCCAACGAATTTTTCGAATTTGATAATCAGACATACTGAAGTTCCTTTCTTCTGTGTACTACCGGACATGACACCGAAGTTCCCTCTTTCCGTCCGGTATCTAAAATACCCTGTCCGACTTCGCTATCAGTAGGGGTTCCATGTGCAAAATGCACCACACACATTCCTCTTCTATGCCTATCTGGCTAAATTGCCCGCCTAACTATGATGTGTTGGTGAAAGCTTTTTAGTCAAACTAAGAAGGCAGGCTTTTGTCTAGATTATATATAAGTATAAATAAATAAATTTACATATTGCCAAATATTGGATTAAATACATTCGTTAAATCATAGGGGAGAGTGAGGTAAAAGCGGGTACCCATGATTCTAGCGCCATTATTTTTCCTAGCTAGCAGACAGATACTGAATTACACTCTACTAGTGAAGAAAAAAGGAACAGTTATAGTGGCGTGTTGTAGCTGTTGAATGCACTGCATATGTGAAGGTTTATTTGTTTTGTGACGTCAACTCTCTAATGTTAGTTTGATTTTGAACTGCTCTTACTTAAAATTCAATACAGTTATAAAAACTATGTTTAGTCCAGTTTATTATACGTTTACTAAGGATTCATACGCTATCAGATAATAAGGATTTACTTCAATAATTGCGCGGTTCTATATCGCTTTTTTATAACATCTGAATTCGGGGAAAAACAGGGTACTCCAAGTGGCGTTAAGACCGGGACAGTCAGTATTGATGATTCCTCCGATGAAGACGATAAAAACACATCAGGCGTTGATTGCTTATATTTTAATGATGTATTTTTTAATTTAAATAAATAAGAAGTGTTAATCCAATGTAAAAAACTGTCTTAGCTGTGTCTGCAGTGGCGCGGAGGAAGAAGACAACTGCTTTACATACGCATTTTGTAACTAATATTCTTAAGTAGTCATATTTTATAATAAAAATGATTGCAACTTTTCCACTTAAAATCGAGGTTCCCTGTTTTCCCCTAAATTTAACATGTGTACCCGGTTTTATCCCACTAGTGGGGTCAAAAAAAGATTGATAAAAAAGTAATGAAACTGTGACTTTTTTGGAAAGTACTACGATAAACAAAAAATAGGTTGAAAAGTACATAAAAGTTCAACAGAATTTCTGCATCACATTTGCATCGTCAAACTTTAATGAAGCTTCTTTCATAGACTAATATAATTGACATTCTCACTAAATGATTTCCTCACGAACCACTGGCATTTCGCTATCTTACAAGTTATTATGCGTACTGTGTCCTTGCATAAACTCCGCAAGATTTATTTAAGTGGTTGCTTTAATAACTAGGTGGCTCTTTCCAGTTGAATGTGTGGATCAAGATATCTGATACCTCTTGAAATCTCTCCCTTCATTGTTCAACTGCAAAGACTATTGGAATTGCAAAGGCCACTTCCGTATCCTTAATTAGTTATTCTCGGAATATGAGAAGACATATATGCGTCTATACTTCCTCTTATTGAGAGTATCTGTTTCCAATAGTATAAGCCATCGCAGACACAGAATGCATAAGATAATCGGAGATACTCAGATAATTAACTGCCGAATGTTATCTCACAAGAAGTTTGTTAATTGCGCAATGAATTAGTGATGCGCATTCCGGTTGTTTTCTTTCGCTTTAAAAGGATAAAAAAGTTGAATGAACCTACATAAGTGACGGATTTAATCAATGTGCCGAAAATAATCATCGACGTTTTTTTAACAATATTTATTTTAACATGTCTTTTTTCGAGTCGTTATAAATAACATATGAAAAGGACTCACAATTTTCTAACAAATGTGCCTGCTAGCTTCTTAAAACGCAATTGCAATGATGCCAATATTTCGTTTAATTAGATCTTGTTTTCAACAACTGCTCCATTTTCAATTATTTTATACACATAATAAGAAAAAAATAAACCTTGTTGATATAAGTGAAAAAGTCGCTATAATTAATAAAAACAGTTCCTTATAGATAATATTAAAATATATGTTATTTTTAGCGCCACATATTTTTTCATCCTCTTCTATAGCAGAAATAAAGAGTAAAATATGATAGCTAATATTTATTAAATAGTAATCATATACATCTAAACTACATTTCTTTCTCTAAACGAAAAACTCTTCGTAATTGTTTTTTTTTCCTGGATAGAATGCGATTCGTTTGGTTTTTCCCCTGAGAAACCATTATTTTTAACAGTTGTACGCTTTTTCTCTTCTTTTTTCACCTACCACTATTAATCATTATGTCGTATTAATAGAATTGACGGTTTGCATCTCGTATTGAGACTTTCGTGTTGTTTTAGCAAAAATCTCGAGCAGCCATCCTTTATGGAGAAAATAATTAATTATGACAAATGATTTTCTATCCATGGTTTATACACATTTTTGCACGTGATCGATGGTTTAAAATAAAGAGGAGGGAAAGATGGCATAAAATATATATAAGATATAAATAATTTTTTAAGAGATAAGACTGAATTTTTTTAAGGAAATTTTTTTTCTTGACAAAAACCCAGTGTTGCCGATTGGTAGCAAACTGTTTTTAGCGTAAATCATGCTTAAAACAAATAGGATTAATTAAAGCATTTTTCCAATATTTTGTATAAGAAATGAAAGCCGAAAAACATTTTTAAATCAATTTTTAAAAAATCGGGCCTTTGAGGGTAAATCTCTTTTTTCTCATATATTTTATTATCTTCATAGAAGACGTAACTTAATAAATAAGTACTTGAAAGGTTTTCGGAAGCAGGCTTTCATCAGTGTACTAAAAAGTCGATTTTTAATCAACAATCTGCATATCAACACAAAATCGTAAAAGTGTGAAACGTTGATAGAAATGTTCTAAGTAACTTGGAATTTTTATAGCATTTATAATATATTTTAATTTTTTATGGATGCCTAGGAATTTTCTCTCTTATGGCATTCACTGCAGCTTATGGTATCGTTTTCAGCACTTCTCGCTTCTCTGCAGCTTGATATCTTTATGGTATCGTTTTCAGCACTTCTCGCTTCTATGCAGCTTGATATCTTTAAGGTATCGTTTTCAGCACTTCTCGCTACTATGTTTTTATTGTAATCTCTAGATTTTCAATAGAAATATTTTTGTACACCTATCAATGAGTGTCTTTAAAAAATTATTTTTATTTTTCCCACTTTTTAGTCTATAATTTATGATTGATTATTATTAAACAAACTAGAAAATCACCCGTCATGGTATGAGAGATTTCCCGTCAAATCTGACGTGTTTAAATAGATATATATATGCGAGAGAAATATTTAACATTGATTGAAAACAAAATAAACATGTTTTATGACACTAATTTTTTTAATTTACATATTATTTACACTTCTTACAAAGCACTTCTCTGCTTGTCAAAGATTGCCAAAAAAATATTAACAAATTATACCATCACCATTGCAATAAATAATCAGACGCATTGTGGCTTCCAAGCTATATCACGCGCATGGTATACCACTATAACGCGATTTACTACTTTCTATTAAAAAACGGAAATTAATTTGAAGTATATGATTAATATAATTTAAAATTTCTCGGGAACTATTGATCTTAGCGAGATAAATTTTATGTCAACCAATAGCTAATTTTATTTCAATATTTTAGAGCTATGAATTTTGAAATTAGAACTACAATTACTTTTTAAATTTAAAATTACTGAAATTTAGGTGGACTAACAATGAAATAATGCTGCTTAACGTGTCGCAGTTCTATGGAGCGAATTTTATTGTTGGTGACGTCAGAGCGTTACCGGATCAGTGAGAGACAGATCTGGACTATTATATTAGTAATTACGGGAGCTCTTCAGAACCTTTTTTTAAAAAATTTACTTCCGGGTGCTGCCATTTGTTTGGTATCAAAATGTAACTAAAATGAATCGATTACCTAAATGTCAATTTCTGAAAATATTAAAATAATGTAAGGTCATCATTAACACATTGCTTTGGAAAGTTTCAGAATTCTAGCACATCAAGGAGTGAGTGAAAAATGGATTCCAAATTTTCATCGTTACAAAACTGAAACAAGTGAAGTTAAATAAAAGAATATAGAAACGGACAGATTAGACCGTTCAGAAATTCTAGCACATTGTGGCAACAGCGAGCATCGCGCTTTTTGCGCTTGCGCCGAACTGATTCCAGCTATATAAGAAGCAAGGACAGAAGCCACTCTCTCTCTCTCGCTCTGCACCTGTCAACTTCCAGTCAACGAACTGTTGACCAGTTTTGTTACTTTAAGTTAATTCTGTTTTTTAATCGTTTTATTTAAATTATGTTTGACAAAAATAAAAGTTGTTTTCTTAATTTAAATGTTAACTTTCTTTGTATTCATAGAGTCTAATTTAAAATGATAGTGAGGGTAGTTAGATATTTAGATGCACCATGGTGAGTGCCTGAATCTTTTATTCGCCTCATCGGAAATTAATGACACTTGTTATATTAGTGACCACCCTCGCTATAACATCAAGGAGTGTGTGAAAAATGGATTCCAAATTGTCATCGGTACAAACATGAAACAAATGTAGTTAAATAAAAGAATATAGAAACGGACAGGTTAGACCGTTCAGAAAGTTTATTAATTACAAAAGCACAGTACAACCCCGATTAACCAAGCCGTTTCTGATAACGAATTTTTTGGATAAACCATGAATATTTATTACTATTTTGTATCTAATTACAATATGCAATTCTAAAATTTTTTGGGTATAAAACGAATTCAAAACTCTTTTTGTAGGCTATACTCATATTCTTTATTAAAGTTAACCCTCCGTCGGTTGCAATATTCGCAGTTGCGAGTTTGGGCGCAATGTGCCTGACAAGCAAATGAAAACAATATCGTAATTAACATTGTTAATACCCATTAATTTTAATTTTATCCTTCTAAACTTAATCACTGACCTTCTTGGTGAGGCTTAAAAAATAAATTGGGGATATTGTTGCAAAAAAGTCTTGTCTTCGTGATTATTTCCGTGTAGTTACAGTACGTGTTTTTTGAATTTGCGATTTCAGAGACATTTCGGATAACCCGGGTTTCGGTTAACCCGAGTTTTGGTTGATAGATGTTTAACTGTATTTGTTTTCCTTGCTTCCTAAAATGAAAAATAAGTTTTCCGGCCCTAGTTCCGGTAGTAACGTAAGAATTTTGGTCTATATAAGCTTAAAAATTTGCTAGTGTAGAATTTAGAATTAAGGACTCAAATAATTTCTAAGAGCATTAGTAATAGCACCTAAATGAACAGCTAACGAAAACAGTGATAGAAAACGTTTAAAAATGAATTACCTACTTTTCAAAATAATCCCAAGCTACTGTCTATGAAATATTCAAATACTTTTAATGGAGTAATTTATTTAACAACGAAGCGCATTTAATCTCTGCGTCATTTTAATGAAACATTTATGCAAAATGGTTAACCAAACAAGTAGCTTTCATTCATATTAAAATTCTGTTCTATCTTGAACGCACTTAAGTGCGTTCAATAGAATTACCTATGGAATAGAAAGTGCCCTAAGATCATAAATTATAGAAATCTAAACTTTCCCACGAACAATGCAGTGAACGGCAACAGCATTTTAATGAAATCCCACCCAGTTCGTTTGGTGTTGGAGACAACACCATTGTTCCCTAATGAAATTCTCAGCATTCAATTTCATCGAGTGCCTTTTTCTTAAAGGCAACATCCAATCTCTTCTAAAGTCATTCATAAATTCCATCTTTGAATGGCTTTAAGTATCCTGCGAGCTTCACAATGACTCTCTAATGAAAAGAACGTCAGTTGGCATAAAGAGGCCCGTAATGAATGACCAATAGTGAGTGCTAGTCGTTAACTAAGTCTCTCAATTGATTCTTAAGACTGGCGCGGTATTCAATCCAGTAATAAATTAAATGGCTTCCTGAGGGAATGCGCATTTTTCGTGTAATAAAATCACTCTGCGCTCTTTCAGATTCAGCTATTCATTTTGAATACCTCGCTCGCTTCTTGTTTATTTGGACGGAATCTCGACTTTGCGGCGTGCCGGGAATTCGAATGGAATGAACCTATTGTTAAGTTTTGTGAAATGGAACTCAATGATTCGAAAGTGTTCCATAAATTATGTATGGATGAAACTAACGACAAAGATTCCATAAGCAGATTCCCGCTAAGACGGATTAATAGCGCTTGATAAAGTTTTTGCATATGTTCCGTTAAGGGATGAGACTCGTAATACACTGAAATTTTTCGTTGAGAATGCGTTGAGTTTAAAAGTTAATTGCTTCAAATAAATATTAAGAATTTTTTTCTAACAAGTAGATATCAAAATAAATTAGGTAGAATAAGAATTTTCCCTCGGAAAGGAAGCATTTTCATACGCACAAGTTGAACAAAAAGTACATACGCTTTTCACAAATTACGCATTATTATTCTTTAAAACGTAATTTAGTTTTTGTAACACGTACTTTTTCACAAGTAAAAAAGGTTTGACTTTCGAAAAAATGCTTTGACGTTATTAAGAAGTCGTAATCAATGCAAAATGTAATTAAAATATAATTTAATTAATCTATGTAATTAAAATAACATAAATTAATAAATGTTTTCATCTGCTTTAACATGTACGGTCGAAATTATTCTTATAAGGAAACATTATTCTCTAGTTTCTTCGTGCATTACTTTATTAATATTTGGAAATCTGTATTAACTTGAAATGAGTGGTATTTACCACGTTGAATTCTTATCGTAGCGTTTCTAATTTCCATTGCTGATGTATAAGCTAGTATATAACATTCAATATATTATTTCTTTGATCATTCATCTTGCTGATTCTCATTCAAATAATAGGAACAAATATAGTAGAAACTTTCAGGTCTTAGTAATTTAGTTTTCTCTTCTGTTTGATCAGAACATTCTTTCTGTTTTGGAGTCAGCTAGCTGTTATATTAACGTCCTTTTTTTGAAACAACACGAAGGATATTTTGGGATGGACGTAGTAATTTTGAATGGCGGTGTTGGCGACACTCGAGCTGGTACTCCCTTCTCCAGCCTCAAGACGTTTCACCCACGACGTCAAATTTAACTTGGGTGTCAAGGCAACGTCAAATTTAATATATACTAGTCCCGCACACACGACGGATCTTCAGTGGAAATGGGCTTCGAATCCGATTCCGAAACCTTACCACTAGGCCACCACGACCCTA